>JABCKK010015873.1:0-12239 GCA_018221785.1 Calocybe gangraenosa
GAATCTTCCTGTATACCTTTTTTGACAAAGAATGTACTAAATAATCGGACTAGAGCGGTTATTTCACTACCCATGTGCTGCAATCTTATCCGTCAAATTTCCAACATCGAAAAAACTTATTTCCAAATAAGAACAGTGATAAGTGATGGATGGTGATGGTTTCCATCACCACAGCATGGCACTACAGTATAAAGCTGGCGGAGCCAGTGGTTGGTATGACTGAGCCGGTCTCATCCACACACATCGACGTCCTTCTGTAAATTGCACCATCTGCGCCTATATATTACCTATCATGCCCCGTTATTTGACGTTCCTGGCAGGGCTTGTCTGGTTCTTCCTCCTATCGACCTCCTTTGGAGCCCCATCACCTCTTATTTTCCCCTTTGCAAAGGACGCCCCTCTTTCATCGGACAGCTATAATTCAGATCTAGATGTGGTCCCTTCCAAGTCAAAGTCAGTACGCATAGGGTTTGGAACATTCTTGAAAATACAGGATGCATTTGTGAGTTATCAGATTTTCGTCATGTTATTATTTTTAATATGTTTTGCTTAGTCAAAGGAAGATCACGACAATATCGTCGTATTGCTGAGCGAACCAAAAATAATTGATCCCACTACAAAGGTTACGATCGCAATGCAGATTGACCCAGTCGAGGCTGTGGTTGCAGAGACACATTATACCGATATACGAAAGTTCAACGTGAAATTACCTCAAGGCATGAAGACTACGCTTTCAATCAAGACGAATTGTAGGCTGGATGACTTTCGCATACCTGGCACACCTTTCGTTCCCCTAGAGATGAGACCAGATTTCGCCAAGGAGGTACTTCTGCCACTTTTAAGTGGGGAACCGTGGGTTGGTAAACCATCTAGATGGAATGAAGTAATTAAAATTAAAAATGAGTGTAGAGACCAGGGTAAGACTCTACACTAAGCCCAGAACCGAAGAATTGACATCTAGTATAGCTCTGTATGCCAAGTCGGCGTTCAAAACAAAGTGGAGGTCCTTGAAGAATAGGTTTAAATCAAACATTGTCTAATCAAGAAGCGTTTGGAGATCGCCCCATGTATGCCAGTATCAACCGTATGTAGTTCAATAAACGGCACGACGTAAAAGCCATTTTCAAGGTCTGGAATATTGCTTGATTTTCCCACGTAACTTGCTACAAATAAACCAAGGTTATAGGAATTTGTTCAGGATATTGAAGTACTTGAGCGATATCCACGCAAAGTAACCGTGAATCGTGTGATGTAAGACATAGTGGTCGCACAATTGGGTTTGTCTTTGTCAACGTTTTCAATGTATGTAGATCCAACTCGTCAGGACTTGCCAAAGTACGTACCATCCCTTGGATTCGTGTCTGAGGCGCCACATCCGCCACTCGTTGTTGAGTTTGGGCGTGCACTCTGGATCGAGAGACTAGGTCACAAAGTGACCTCGTTTCTCGACGTTCCCGATATTTTGTCGAGACTTGCACCAGGGGCTAAGACCAAGGGCTTCTAAGGTCTGCAAACAATAGGTGAGTGTCTCTTCCCGCAGCCTATGTTGCGTGATTACAAAGAAGATGTAGAATAACTAAGGTTCTCCATTCAGATAGTCCCATTGGCTTCTTTCCAAACACCGTGTTTCGTTAGTAGTATTGTTTCGACACCAAAACAGCGGGCAATACCGTTCGTGCACATCGTTTTTCATTTTGGCTATGCATCCTTGGATGGGGCAATCAAAACGAAAAGAACACCCTAATAATTAATCAAAAGATTGTGCGGTTATACTGTATTCAGGATCTCCAAAAGGGTCCTGTGCGCATGGGACCAGCTGGTGTGTCGCGTGGCCATTGCCAATACAGCGTGACGCAGATTGATATAATCAATGATATCGTTTAATGATTATCTGATGTAGCAACACGCCTCACCTCAACACACACTTTTTCATCCTCATTTATAATTATCCAGATTAATTTATATTACGGTGCGAACGAAAAGTAATGCCGTTGCGCCATGAAATGTCCTAGCCAACATAATTAATCGAAGTGATGCGGCGAACCCGTATCAAGTGGTGGACGGGTTGATACGCACATGAGTTGGCACCGCCTCATGTGTGAAGCCGACGCTATAAAGCCCAAGGGTTCAGGCCACTGGATGCGCAAGTTTATGAGCCGGTCTCATTCACACCATCTATATCTACCTTGTCTCTTTCAAGCTCCTCCTTCTGTTGATTGCATCTGTGTTCATATACCGCCTTGTCATGCCAACCTATTCGTCAATCCTTTTGGGACTTGTCTGGTTCTTTCTCCTATCTTCATCCCAAGGAGCCCCATCGTCAAGTCGGAATAGTCTAACAACAAAGACCTCACCATTTACCACAGCCGGCCCTGTCTTGAATTATCCGAGCTATTATGCAGATGATCAATATACAAAAACTTTAACGATGGGGTTCGGGACATTTGTGTCCATAATAGGCCCGTTTGTGAGCTATTTGAATGTCGCTGTTTGATGGGTTTTTTTGATCATGCTTCAACTCAGTCATCTGGCCCTCCGAAAATAGGCGTGCTGCTGAGCGAGCTACCCGTTATTCCCGCCAGCCTGCCCGACACTACTTATGCCCCGTACGACAATATTCTCGGGTGCAGGACCCCTTCTTCATGCGGGATCACTAGCGAGTGCGCGACAATTATCCCGTGTTACACCACTAGTTCTAGCCAGACCGATGGTTCCATCCAGACCCGTAGTTTGAGCAGAATCAGCAGTACCACTAGTTCGAGCAAAACAATAACCCCTGATTCGCTCAATCCGATCCCGTCCGATCTAAAGGTCAATGTCGCTGTGCCGATTGACCCTGTCAACTCTGCACACAAGTTCTACGTTGATATATCGGATCTGGACATAAAACTACCTGAAGGCATGAAATCAACGTTCATAATGGAAACTTATGACCCGAACATGCTTCACTTACCTACGGGGGACTTTCCCCAGATAGGCCACGATCTCGCCGAAAAGTTCCTTAACAAATTTTCTGCGCAATCACAAGCCCCAGAAGGAAATGGCCCGGAAACTGTAGGAACGCTAGAGCGGATGAGGCTTGCTTACTTGTCGAACTGTCTGGTGACGGGGCTCAACCAGCAAGGTATGATACTACATTGAACTCAGAATTGAAGAATAATGGCTTTTCTAGATGCGCCCAAGCGGTCTCTCGGTTCGACATTGTCGACGTGGAAGCAATCACAGACATCATAAGCTCTGGAGGCTAAAAAAGAAGAGAAAAAAAAGGGGGGGGACATACGCGCATTATACGCAATTATGGTGTCCGCAATATTATTCCTTGTTGAACTATTAACCACAAGTAGGGCATAGTCGGAGCAAAAGGTTTAGTTTGACAGGAGAGCGGAAGCCCGAGCATCATCTGCGTGGTGTCCTCTTGTAGTTTTGAGTCTGTTATAGGCATGATCTACGTAGACAAGCTTGTAACTCATTCATAACATAGAATAAATATCTTTCCTTCTCTGACAGACAGAATGACCGCACCCTGAGATTGGTCAATGTTTATCGTCTCCACTGCGTCTAGATCCAACTCGTCTGGAATCGTCAAAGTACGTACCACGCCCCCCGTCGCAGCCCACGACTTCCTATTCTCCTCCACCTGATCTAAGTCTTCTACAAATGGAGGGAATGTCACAAAACGTAACCACTTCGCGTCCGGTTCATCTGAGCGGGGTCTCGTAGGGTCGTCTTCATTGTCCATGAACTCGATCCACACCGCGTGTCCAAAATCAACAGCAACGAGAGGCCGAGGGCGCTCTGCTCCCTCTTCCTCATCCTCTCCGCCATCCGTCACGCACACGACTTCAAATGGTGTGCTGACGTACCATAGATGCATTAACGCGTCGTCCTTTACCTGTTCCCGCGCTTTATCCCTTTCCTGTGATGTAGATACCTTGTCCTTGCTCCCTGCCTCATGAGGGTTCGCGAACAACAGACTCCCCTCTTCGCCATCTACGTCATGTGGTTTGCGAAGAGGATGAGGGGTGCCGATGAGGCGATAATACAGTCCCGTTTCATCACCTGTTGTCCAGTCTCCATGCGTCAGAGGCACCCGAAAGTAATGCTGTGCTAAGATGAACCTCGTTCGATGGGTTTCTTGATCATGTGCAGATAGCAGAACAACAGTACAGCTTACTCGCGGTATACCTGGTAGACTGGGCCACCATTGTCGAACGAAGTGTGCGCTATCAGGGCACCATGGAGGAAAAGGGAAAGGATTTGCATTTGGAGGAGAAGGGGGATCCTCGGAGGGCGAGGGTACTGAAATCGGGGGAGAGGTAATGGAGGCTGTCGATGTGGATGCAGATGCTGCTCCGGTTGCGATCCCATTTGCTGCGTTGACCGTATTTGAGATTGTGCGAGCACGACTTATTGACCCGTTGCTCAATACGGAGCCTAGGGCGGTGGTGGCGGTCGGCACAATATCGGCAGTGGTCTCCGCTGGTGAAGGGATGTTGGCTGCTCCCTCTGAAGGTATTACATCCTTTAACGATGGGAAAATGAATCTTCTGCTAAGCGTTTTTGCAGGCGCCACCGAGTATGAAATCAATGGGACATCGTCTTTAGACTTTAACCGTTTCGTGAATGCTTGTAGAAGGTATAGTGGATAGAAGTACTGAAAAGCACCCTCGCTCTCCTCACAGTGTATGACAATGTTGCGTTCGTAGAGAATGCAAGACCAATTTGATGATGGAACCTGATGTGATATTAGCCATTAAAAGACATAATTATCTCAGGTAAGACGCACACATTCGATACCTGTGTCGATAAACACATATTCAAGTTTGTCCCAATCTGGGAGTGCGTATAAGCCAATGGTGTTAGTACTTGACACCCATATGAAAGCCGACAATAGTCTCGCTGTAGGGTCCAGAAGAAAGACATTCATCACAACCCCCGCCGTCTTGAAGTCCGTCACATGAGAGAACACTGGCGGTGTGCTTGCACTCTCCCCTGAGGGACTATCAGAGAACCTCAATCGCATGAGGACAAATTCCATAATGCGTTCATCATTATATCTTTTTCGGGAACTTAGGTTTCAGGGTATGGAATGATCATGGGGGACTCACGTGGAGACTACAATTTTTGCCATCGTGAAATAGACCGTCTTCTCCTCAAACTCGACTCTGCACTTCCACAACTCCCACCGTTCGCCAGGATTCCACTCCGCTAGGCAGGCGTCCGTCTGTACGTCCCAACAAACGACTTTACCACTCTTCGCCGCACAAAGCGTATAGCTCGACGTGATCGGAGACAACCAATCAACATCCTCGTTCGGCGGTGCACTGACAATTTTGTACCATTTTTCTGCCTGTGGCGGTCTTTGGTAGGTACCCTTGGCAACATCCATGTAATTCGAGTGTTGGTTGATATCCAGATAGGGACCAATATTGATAGGTTTGGGTCCACGATGACGCCACGCTGTTTCATAGCGCGTTGCTTTATTGACAGATCGTATGAGTTGTTCTGTGGAGAGGTCGGTGAGGCGCTGGAAGCCTTTTAGAGGTAGTGCTCGACATCTACGCAGGAGGTCGGTGGCAATTTGTCGGTAGACTGGTCGAGTGATCGAGAAATCGTATAGGCTTTTGGAGGTCTATGAGAGATGTGAGTTAGGGAAGGTCGTTTAAGAGCCGGATCCAAGAAAGAAGGGCATCGCTTGAGTAGAACATGTCATGTTCTTCCCGTAAACCATAGCACCACAGAAACCTAGGATTCTGCGTATCACACCCTTTCTACATTCAAACCGTAAACAAGATATGTAACAGCCGGTTTGAATTTGTGGATCTATATGTCTGACAAGCAAACGGACTGATCTTTCGATCGTGGTAACACCGCGGTACCTCGCGCTCCCAGATATCAAGGACCACACGTGAACCCTCATTGTAGGCCAAAAACGCGAGACTCACCAGATGCAAAGCATGAACATCACGCAAATCCAGCCGTGAGGCGATGTTTAGCAATAGATCGTAAGGCAGTGTATTCAGACCCATATTCTCGTCTTGTTCAGAGTTTGTGGAGGATTCTGAGCAGATGCTCAACCCAAACATGAACGTGGCTAGGGCTTTGTGATTAAAGTATTGAAAGCTCTACGGAGCTTTGCAAGCAGTTTGGGAGGGTATGGTGTAGTCCGTGAGCGCCTTGACCGTCGGGATAACTGTTAGCTTGATATCGCACGTGAGTCAGCTGACTCAGCAACGTCCACCTTAGCTCATTAAACCATGGTCCGAGCCCTCTACGCTTGTCAACGAATGATGAAACCTGAGTCCCTGGACGCTGCAATGAACTGCCCAAGTGGCAATCTGGTCTGATGCCACTTCTATGCCTGTAACCGCCTACCCTCATGATAGATGGACGTTCTCTGGCCTGTCCTTAGAATCGGACCTCAGAAGTCAACCAGCGTTGAGCTTAAAATGACGCAACTTACCATTGTGCAGCTGTGCTACGCCTATCAGTCTAGCTGTAACGATCATGGAATTTCTTGCTAGTTTCCACCCTTACTCTGAAATCTCTGGCCTCGCTTTTGTTACATTTCGGGACCTCTCTACGCCAGCGTCCGAGTTAATTCGATTCCTTTTGGAAAATTGTAAAAAAAAAAACGACGTCGCCCAAAATTTTCGAATTTTCGAACCCCTACATATAGTGAATACCCTAAATCTGCCAAACCCCAATTTTTGTACTCCGAATAGGATATTTCAGAGTAGGAACAGCACTAACTGCCGACACAAGTGTTTTATCCTCGCGACAGCTTCATATCGACGGGCCTTTTCCGGCATAAACTATGCATGCTTGATGTCAAGCTTCCTGACACTGTTTGACATCAAGGATAACCAGAAGAAGGCTTTCGCTTCCCGGGGAAACAGTATCTACTTAACCACTTGTGGCTGTATACTTCTTGACGTAGACGCAGAAATATTGGCACGAGGCAATTTAGAAAAGTCCACGCTTTCCTTACGCGTGTTTTCTTATTTCCAAAAACGGAACAGAAGAACTGCCTCGCATTCGCGTAGAGTTCCATATTTTGGCCAAACATGTGGAATTGACAACAACCTCCCACGTTCGCCTGGGTTCCCGGCCGACTGTAGACAGTGGATATGATTTGACTCGTCTCGAGATTCCTCTTGCACCTTCTGTTCTATACTTCCAGCCACCGAACGGTATATCGAGGCTCGACATGCAATGATCAGTTACAAATAAATTCTCCCGGATATGAACCCAGATGCCACCCGTCAATACGCTTCTATACTCATCGATTCTTATCTCAGATCAGCCGTAATTTACCCAGTTTTCATTCTGCATGATGTCAGATTATCCTCACAGTTGCTTCCAAGCATTGAACAGCCCCTATACAGAATAAGGAGGTCATCCAATTGACCGCACTACTACTAATCATCATCTGATTATTAAATTTCAAGCAGCGACCCTGAAACACCTGAAGACGTGAGTCTATGTTTACGCCCTGCGATTATATAACACTTAACGACCACATGGAACCAGGTCCAAAGTATGAATTATTCTGTTCACCTGTTCAAAGCTCCACCGCCGATCCGAGCCAGTCTAGTCTTGACTCAGATTCAGATATCCCCACAGGCCGAAAAATCATGTCCTGGCACGTCAACAGGGTTAGACCCATCCGAGACAGAGTGATCTCGTCAGCAAAGAGCCTCAACGTCAGCTTGTTTGGCCCCCAATTTTGACCAAAGTGCTGGTTCCAAGTGCTCTGTTACTATTGGCCCTGATTACCAAGTTCAGGCAACACTCTGTTTGAACGCTAATCCTCTGCTCCAATCATGCTTTACAGCCTGCTAAGAAGCTCGACGTTTGGGCGGTCTTCGCATGACCTTAGGAATTGTCATCCAGCGCAGTAAGTCGGTACCTTGAAGTTCTTAGCATCTTCAATTTAGCATTTTGCAAACTATTGTAACTGAAAGCAGCCACACCGCTGGAGACTCACTTATCACTGTTTATCACACGTCGTTGCGCAGAAGTTTTACCTCTACCGATGGATCTCGCCAAAAAGAAAATTGGGCGCGAATTTTCGGAAGCTTTTTACGGTCCGAAGTACCTGAACATATCCAAGAAGCCCGAAGCGGAGTCGGATTCGATTGAGGGCAACATTCAGGCAATTATTGCATCCCTCGGCTACATATATGAAACTCAGATACATGATATATTGTCTGGCACAAAGGCCAAATTCCATGCAAGAAGTAATAAGCGAACATATCTCAGATTAGGTGAGGGACCAACCAAATCAAGCTCAAAGGCCAAAAGGGCTAATGAGGCATTGTCAGGTTCGTTTGTGGGTCCTTCTTTTAGATTGATTTATTCTATCCTACAGGGTTCAGAGGGAAGCATCGAGGCTAACCCTTTTTTTTTCATATGCCAAGGCTAAAGGTGTCATAGCCCAACAAATATAAGCTGGCTTTCTTGAAGTGGTTTATCCATCATAGGGCCGCCTTCAATCCTTTCCAACTTCAAACGTGATCGTTATGGACGCCTTTGCACCATCCACTTCCGTAAATATTTCATGTCCTCATATTCCTCATCCTGTATATCCGATCTCGTGGTACGATGCAGAAGTACAGTGGGATCTGACTCGTCGCAAGGTAAACCCATCTTTATCATCGAAGCTGCACGCGCTCATTATTTTTTACCAGATGCGTGCAGACTTGGAGAACTTCCCGCCGTTCTCTTTTGCGCGTACCATGTTCGAGGCTGACGAAGTGTTCTACGCCACTTTCCCGCAAGCAAAACGGGCGGCAATCCAAAAGTGGTTTGTGGATCAATTCGTAAATCAACACTGGGCCGCACCCATGTCCCCGTCCGGCCTACATAAGCCCTCCACAACATGCACGCCGTACGACGACCAACCAACTCAAGTTGACACATTCATGAAATCACAAGCAACTTTTTCGGGCAATGCATACCCATCAGCTCCATGCTATAGCCATCTCGCCACCGATAACCAAGCCGATACGATTAACAACAGTACCCAGACGGCACCCCAGCAGAGCAAAGGCCATAACATCAGTAACCTCGTGGATGACTTATTAGTGAGCGCCTTGATAAGAATTACTAGATAAATAGCTAATGAGTGTTATGGATCAAGGATTTTCACGATATATCTTCACCCCTGAAACTTGAGCTCGTCAAGCTTCCTAACTATCACCGGGGGCAGTCACAAGAGAGCAACTCTGATTCGAAATCATCGCCATCCTCTTTAGCAGACGAGTGGGAAGAACCTCTATCTCCAACCCTTTCTAGCTGCTCGGATGACACCGCCCCTTGTTCGCCATCCCCTTCGACCCGTTCAAAATTTTCCACGCCTCTATTCACACAGCAGCCGTCCTTCCGGCTTATGCAATTTACTGGTGACTGGGAGGCTGATGCTATCACCGCCGAGGCTATGGTGCAAGCAGCCAAACGATCCGCCACAACGAGGCCTCTCCTTCCTGCTCTATCCCTAGGATCCCTTGATGTGTCATCTCCATACCCCCGTCGGCGTTATCTTCATAAAAGAATTGCTCGTCCCGATGTCGATTCGCTTAGCACGCCTTGTTCGCCTTCATCCGAAGACAGACAGCCCACACGAAAGCGTGGTGGCAGGCAGATGCGCGATAAAAATGGGAAGCCTCTGATGGCTTGCCTTTTCTGTCGTGGTCGCAAGATCGCTTGCCGACCACCGACGCTTGATGGTACGGCTACGACCTGCAAGTAGGTGGCTTGATCTGGTCTTTTGTGTACAATGCGTGCTTACGACAGATCAAATTTTATTAGTCAGTGCGCACGCCGCAAGTTGGTATGCAAATATCCTGTCGAGAATCGCCGGGGAATGCGACGAAAGAAGGACGATGGTGTTGATTATATTATTGCAGCAGATGTGAAGGATTCCATGGGAACGAAAATAAAGAAATCCACAGGGAGACGTGATCCGGACCTTTCGAGTGAAGATGACTCCACCGATTCAGAGTGGGAGGAGAATAATCTCAAATCCCTTTGCTATCCTTGAATAAACCCCGTGTCGTTCGTCATTGTCTTTTTCTAGAATACCCTACTTCCCGTCCCTAAAGAAATCCTTTAATTAGCTCTTTGTATTCATAATTAATATCCATATGCCGACTGTTCACCGCATCCCAAAAAAAGACGCCATTCTTCGATGTTCTTGGCCATGGTGTACTTGAGATTCTGCTTCGACGCCACTTTGGAAGGGGCTTTACGACAAGCCCCATGGCCGCTGTGCGAGAATCGCCAGTCATGTGTTACCCCCAGAAAAATTCTGGCATACTTCTTTTGATATCAGGTGCTATTGTCTCCCACCCATCGGGAGTGATTATTGAAGGTTTGACTACACCTGGTCTATCGACATTTCATCACCCCCGAATTTTCGATGGCCGAGTTACTGTCAAATCTGGTACTTGTAACGACCCTCTGAGCCACGTTTGATTAATCTTAGGAATCTTAACACTATGCTTCTAAACCAGCGCTCTCACGGATTCACACAGGCGACCTTCTTCGATGCCAAATAGCCGTCTCACATGATATCTGTGCAAGCTCAGAAGAAGCCCCAAACAAAGAGAAAGACACATGCACACTCCCTTCGAAGAATATGCTAGGGATTCTAAACTTCTCCGGACATGATATTTAAACAGCAGGAATAGGTATATTTCCACAATCATACCTACATCACCCTACTATGATCCTGTCAAGACTCCTGGTTGTTGTTAGCTTTTTCTCCGTGTTGGCACTTGCGCAACTAGGCGTGAATCATACCGGAACATGTAAGAATATTGATTTGTCTTGTATCATGCTATGATAATAATCAGTGGCGTGTAGTATTTTGGTTTGGTCCGGGCCTTGGTGCCTGTGGTTTCACCAATACAAGCCAGCAAGTCGTCGCTTCCGTATCAAGCACGTTCTTTAATACATTCCCGTCAGTCTGTTCAACCACATAAACAGGGGAAACGAAAAGCTACTGACCTTTATCGGCTTATAGGGGCCACACCGCGAATCCCAACAAGTAAGAAGTTGCTTGATATATCATGATGTCACCAGCCTGCTGACCCTCGAGTTTACCCACTAGCAATCCGCTTTGCAAATTGGATGTGCTTGTATCGAGTTAGTTGCCAGATATCTGCGTTGTCACCCGAGCCATGAGTGATTAGATGATTTACAGTTGGTGCCAGAAGTACCGTGGCTGCCATTGTCGATTTCTTTGACGATAACGCACCTACCAACATCGGGCTTTCGCAACTGGGGTTCATGAAGTTTGCTCCCCTCGACGATGGCCTTGTTCCAGGCGTTACATGGAGTGTAAGAAACCGCACAATTGCCGTATGAAGGGGTTCGTGTGAGTTCGAGTTTTATGAACGGTTTTGTAGGACGTTATTTTCAGGCCGAAACTATTTCCCCCAGTACGTAGTCGAGAATTGGAGTAGCTACTTGGTTTACAATAAGAGGTCGCCATCGAAATCGAAATCAAATAAAGCATTTTGTATTGAGGTTTTCAGCGAAAGTCGGGTTCAATCTAGCACCCAGATTAACGGCTTTCGAAGTACCTGCAACGTGCACCCCAAGGACTAATGATTGGAGATAAAACGCATGTGTTAACATGACAGCTAGACTCCGATACAGGCGCGCCAGGGCTTCGTTTATGGAGCAAAGCAAGCAACCATTTCACTTTTTTTTTTTGATCGCCGTAAAGGAGCCATGGATTCCATCAATCGCAAATTAGACATTGAGTATAGACGACCTCCCTGAGTCAACGAAGGAATGAAGAAAACAGGGAAGACTTATCAGGGGGGGGAGGAATGCTTGGGCCGGTACTGAGGCGGAAATTATGACTTGCTGCGTGGGGTGCGATGCCCTCGAGCAGGGTCAAAGGTTATAAATAATAATAATACGACCTGAATATTGGTGGTCCGATCAAATTACCAGCACATGTTGCACAGTAAGCGACGAGATGGTCCGTGCGCATGTGGCTGGGTATAAAAGGCACATGGGTTTGGTTAGGAATTCTTCATACTTACCTTGATGGCACAGGCCCCTTCACGTATCCGGGTTTGTGGGCCATGGAGACTCTCCATAGCACGGCGACCCTGTCCATACAGGGAGTGTCTGTGGCTTGTATGGGCTTCGGCTCATGCACCGTCTCAATATTTTCCTGTCCCACTCTGGCCACTCTGGCTGGGTGGGCACTCTTTTTT
>JABCKK010015873.1:12557-43515 GCA_018221785.1 Calocybe gangraenosa
AGCTTACCCTCTATTTTCGGCATCATTTGTTCTTCCATGGTGGTACACATCAGATAGAAATTTGATCATCATTCTCACTGCTGGAAGGCGTACATACAGCCAATGGTTGCGAAGATTCTGCAAGCTGTTATCATGCATATGAATGAGGCCAGTATTGGATAGAGATGTTACTGGTCGCTAAATGTGAGATATTTACTTTTTGTGCGGTTCAGAAGAGCTCAGCGACTTGTCACAATGTTGGAGAAACGCGCATCAGCTGGTCGTCATGCACCTCCTGACTCATTCATTCATTGTACACTTCACTCAAGATCAGGATGTGGAACCGAACTAGCCGGGCATAAAACTCGCCGAGTGTTTATAGTGGCTACTATAGGGAGATATTGCATTGTCATTTTTGGTCCTTTAGCCTTCTATTTTCCTCGGGAGAACAAGGATAGCTGGAATGAAATCGAACAACTGCTCTGTGAATGAGTGCATAATGTCGACTCCAGTCAGTTTGGGGAAGGGGCGATCGATGGCAAGCGGGGTTTCGCAAAAAGCATTCCGGCTGATAGCAATTGTCAAACGAAAGGTACTTCAACGTTGATCATCAATATATTTCAAGCCGAAGGATATCAGAGCTCCCGCTTTGGGCATAAAAGAAGAGTTCTGGCTGTTGAACTGCCATGCCTGCCTGGCAACCTGGAGTGAGAGCATGGTATCCTTTGTAGGCTTTTTGAACAGAAAAAAGGAACTAGACATTGTCCGCGGCGCAATATCGTGCGACTGTGTGAGTATGTAGTACTTGGAACAGCGAGTGCTGGTGGATTTTAGGTGGATGGCTGGAGTTATCGAAGAACTGTCAGATCTATATAGAAGCTATGCCCCGTAAATACTTACTCAGGATAGCAGCCCTCAGTCCGGTAAGTAACTGGTACACCTTATTTTATCAGCCAATGGGGTAGAGCGGTCCCGTTCGGTGTTGGATAACAGAGTGAGTCATGTATGTGCTACATATGGAAGAGGATTGTCATGGCCTTAGTATGTCCTTAACTTGCCGCGGTCCTGCAAGGGAGCTTGGGGGAGTGGGGGAGATGATTCCAAGATCAAAGATCTTCACATAGAGCGATCGCTGTCAACATCAACAGGTGTCAGGCTCACGCTTACAGTGAAAAAAAAGGTGAATCTGTCAAGAGGGTATATATATGAAGAAGATGAACACGCGTACCATCACGGGTATCGTACGACAAGTTGAACTTGTTGAATTGATATAGGGTCTAGTTTGGGCGGCAAACATATCAGATATGGTACAGCTGGAGAACAAAAGATACCAACGCAGGCTTCAGAGATTAATCTGAGCACGAAGATTTCGTTCTAGTTCGGATCCAAGGGTGACTTTTTCATGATTGTTGGATGGACAGGTGACGAAGCTGGTATGTGCGGAAAGAGAAAAGTGTGATTCGGCCAAACAAGTTGTTCCGCCACCTCACGTTTGTTTATAATTGCCCCTTGCTCCCCATCGCCTATGACCTTCCCTTCTCTGACTCGCTGCTCTTGCTTAGGATAAGGACCTCAGGCCTCAGGGATTCAAGTCAGAGGGTATGTATGTGTTCCTTGGTTACTTATCGTAGCCCTGACTAAATCAACAAAAAAAATTCACAAAGCGCGGCCGTGACAGGAGATCTTAGCTTCGTGTACAATTAAATCATTTTGCTGGCAACATCCACAACACAACTACACACCCCAAGTCAAGTATGGCTCCACGACGAGGAGTTGCGCATGCAAAGAATCTGAGTCCTCAAGACCCAGCAGTTCCTGGGTCATCTTCGCCACTCACGGCCAATTTCCCTCGTTCAACCTCCCCTTCTACAGGATTGGCATCGTTTCTTGCCAGGCCTTCCAAATGGTTTACACGAAGCGCGTCAGCATCAAAGATCCAGAGTCCTCCTCCAGAACAACCGCGGCCAAGCATGAGCTCTGGAAGGAAACACAAGATTTCCCGCCCGACGGATCCACGGCCGATATTAGATGGTTACGTTGGTGGTGCTAGCAGGTGAGCAATGCGAATACATTCTAGGCCGCCACCGATCAGATACATAACGTGAACGCTTCGGTCTGTATGCCGTGGTTTCCCCTTCGAGCGGGCATAGACTTACCCTGAGCATCATAACCACTTGCGCGGTTTTTTTTTTACCATCGGAAGGCTTGCAACGCGATACATCATCGTTTGAGTTCCTCTCACTTCCATCTTTGAAACCTCAACAACTTGAATTCGTTTCTGAAATATCCAATTTCCAGGTCCGTGCTGGATTTGTCCATACGTCCTCCAGGCTCCCTGGATATAATCTCTCCTTTGCCAACAAGTACACCATCAAGTCCGTCTTTTAGCACAAGTCAAAGCCAAGGTAATGGTGATCTTCGTGCCATATCCCGCAGGGCATGGTCAAAATCTGCCGATGATCTCAGTCAAACCTCTATAGCTCATCTCTCACCCATCAAGACTTCATTCCAAGAAAAGGTGGCTGAGTACAGAAACAGGAGTGGTAGTAATGCCAGTGCATTTTCGCGTTCTAGCCCAACCACACCTACAATATCAAACGGACGGCACCCTTTTCCCACTGTTCAACCCAATGCTTCCCCATCGTCATCTCCTCCTCGTAGTGCGACAATGCCGACTGTTTCTATATCCATTTCAGCTCCAGCCATTGATGAATCTTTCTTAAACAACAACTCGCAAGCTCACGTTCATGCCCGCTCACATTCCTTTACACCGAAGCAACCATCAAGATTGGCCTCACCCCGGCCCACACCTCTCCCAAAGCGCAAAGGTTCCATCCCAGAGCGCGAACTTGACGGTCGGGATAACGACAAACTCTCTACGAGCGGGCCCTCACGTCTCAGCACGTTCCCTTTTGCCCTTGATAGCTCCTCTCCTGTTCCTGAGTCGCCGACTATTGCCTTGGGCTCACACCCATCCACAGTTACTCACTCGAATCGCCCCACGACATTACTTGTTCCTCCTACCGTGGCAGGGTCAGGGTCAGATGAGCTGGACGATGTAGACCAGAAGCGATCATCACAAATCGTATACCATAATGGATTCATCAATCGCCTTGCGGATGTACCGAGTCATCATAATGCGAACCTTACTCTATCTAAGGGTTGGAAACCATTCAAGGTCGAGCTGAAGGGCTCCAAGCTTCATTTCTATAAACCTCCGAGTGACCGGAATGCTGCGGTGAAGGATCTATTTCCTGCGGAGCTTGTACCACCAGCTTTGGACGATGAGGATGTGGCGGAGGTCGAGAATGGCGCTGGGGATGAATTGAATGGAGTTGTACGTGGAGGCAAAGGCCGTGAGGAGCAGCAGGGGACCTTGGGGAGGAAGAAGCGCGCGTTTTGGGGACGTAAAACCCATCCTGATCTTGTGCAGAATGCGGGAGAGGTTGAGAGGGGAACGTTTGAAGCTCTTGTACACGAGGCGGTGTTTGCAACTACGTTCTTGGTACAAGCGCAAGATGGCACTGACTCTCCTCTGCGGGAGGAACAGCATCGGATAGAGGATTGGAGAAGCTTTGCGTCTTCGATTGTTTTGTCACTTCCTTCAATCGTGGGACAAGGGAAGTTTGAGGTGGAGCTTCTTAGGTGTTGCTCTTATTTGGTCAGTGGAGCAGCGGACGATATGAGGGAGAAGGAGCGGGAGAGAGTTGGATGGATAGCTGGGGAGTACCTCAGGTATCATGGGAGTCCTGCTAATCTAGATGCTTGGGAGGAGTGGCGAAAGGAGACCGTCCCAGACATGGCAGTAGCTATTGTGCAAAGTTCTCCTGGCCCCGTCCTTCCCATGTCCACCTCAACACAGGCCATGCTTCACCCCTCACCTATACTTCCTGGTTCTCCGAATATTGGTACTTTTTCACCTAGACCTAATGATCCCATTCCCACCGTGTCATTACTTGGTGCTTTGAATGCTCAAGACGTTATTCCCCCATCTCTGTCTAAAAACGTGTCGTTGGAACTCCGCAACTTTGATCACCAATCGTCTTTGCGACCTGCTGGTGCTCCAAATCCTCGTTTACCATGGTCTGCACTAGAGAAGGAAGGGCTTTCTCGCGGCGTGCTGCTCTTGCTTGATCCACATCTTATTGCACGAAGCTTGATCACGTATCACCGCTCTGTTTTCGACCAAACGCCCGAAAACCTTACCGCAAGTTTCGTCATGGGGCCTGAAAACCTCGTTATCACATCCACGGCCAACCATCTAGATTCGTCATCTTCGCCACTTTTTGGGACGGACGACCACCCACACTGGTTAACCAAGCTACTACTACTCCAGATCCTTGGGACGGACACGTCTACTGGAGTAGGTATTCCAAACTCCCCACAATTATCTCAGCAACTATTGGCGTCACCCGCTCGCAAGTCGGAAGAAACTAGAGGGGCGCCACAAACTTCGCGTACACATTCCCGATCTGAGGTGATTTCTGTTTGGGCACGTGTTGGTGAGCTGTGTCGGTTAGCAGGTGATGAGTGCTCGTGGCGCGCTATTGTTGCTGCCCTATGTTCGCGACCTATCGCGAGATTGGATAAGGTGTGGAGGCGCGTGGACCGACTTGCATTGACGGCGGTCGAATCTTGGGTATACCCCACTGGTAATAATGACTCTGTTGTGGGTGTCAAACAGCCGAGAATAATACCGTGGGGTGGGGACATTCGTGCTCGAGTGAAAGAAGCTCTAGGGCAGGTGGATGGCGAAGCAAGTGAGCAGGGGCTCAATGTTCAATCGTTGAAGCAGGCACGGGCCCTATTTGAGGACTTTCGTACTGCGTTTTTGTTGTGTCCTAGGCGAGTACCAGTTATGCAGGGCGAGTCGGACGACGATAGCCAGAGGTTGGCGCAATTTTGGAGCGAGATGGCGGCGGCGGGCGGAGGTACTGGGAGTACGGCCGCTAAATTCCAAAGGTATGTTTGTGGTATATCAGGACCGGGCAGCTACTGATCATTTTTTTACCTCTAGGGTGGAACAATTTATGTCTCTTTCTTTGGCTGCAGAGCCTCGTCGCAAAGGTCTTTTCGAGCCTTACTTTTGGTCCCGGACATCGCCAAGCCAGGCTCCACACGCGTCTCTTCTTCCACTCTTATTTGCGGAACCCCTACCAACTGTGTGCCTTATTGATAGGGCTCAACTCCTTCGTGGTCGTGTTGACAGCGACGCCTCTGATGCACAACTTCGGCGAGCTATGGATCCATACCGACATCCAAATCAAAGGCAGCTCCCTGACGGTGGCCTTTCTCAGAGTGCAGTACTTGCATCTCTCAGCCAGGGTGGCACTATGATCCCAGTATACAATGGGGACCTCCTCCTCGTGATCCAAGCGAATGGTGGGTTAGATCCAACATCTAATTCTCGACCTCCTTCCTCTCGTATGTCGTCTAGACCGCCTAGTTCGGTTGTCGATTCGGGAGCAGAAAAGGGCCTGGCAAGGATCCCATCTATACGTGTCAAGCCTGGCTCCTCACAAGGCTTGGAACGAAAATCCAGTGTCGCTCGCCGAAACTCGCTGCCATCCCTCTCTCAACGACAGAATTACGTTATATCTGAGACTTCTTCTGAGCCCCCATTGCGTGTCAGCGTCCAGGCAGGTACCCTCAACAGGCTAGTCAACATTTTGATCCATGGCTTGGAAAATATATCTGTATCTGTGGCGGATGATAATGGAGAAATCAGCCTAAGGGAGGGGATGACGCGGGACCTTATTTTGGATCGTACAGAATTCTCCAAGATCTGGTGGAATGTCTTCCGGAGTTTCGTCTCTCCTGTCGTGTTCTTTGACGTACGTGAACATCTGCACTCAGTGCTACAAAAAGTCTGATATACTTGTCTCTCAGTTGTTAAGAAAGGCATACATCACGCTACAACCTACTGGATCTTCGCCCAGTGTTGCGGAGTATGTTCGCATCGTGACGGCTCGTACGGAGGTGCTGGAGACGATAAAAGAATGGTTATCCTTTGGGGGCGGCGCTCAGGACCTTCTGGATGATATTCACTTATTTCACACCCTCCGTTCTTTCTTGGACAGCACCTCTGATCACATAGTCTACGAAGCAAAGAATGTTAACGACTCAGCTGTCCTGCAAAGTTTATCTCGCTTGACGGAGGCGAGACGACTGCTGCAGGTAACATTCTCATCTCAATCAATGAGGCCTTTGACGGCACGGGGTCCTCCTGTACCGAGAGGTTCTATAGACACCGGCAGTGTTCGGGCCCGTAACTTAAGCATGCGGGAACCCCCTGATTTTGATCATGTCGATGTGGAAGATTTCGTTGACAACATCGATGGTATGGCGTGTGCGGCGTTCAGTAATGTCACCGAAGAGGTACGCTCAGTAGTGTTCTCGGGGCTCATTAACTTTGATCCCCCTGACGGATTTTGCCTTGGACAGGATCTGTACATTACAGCGGATTTACTAGAAGTGCAATCTTCGGACCGCACTGGTTGGTTCTCGCTTCGGGAAGCCTCAACTACCGACGATGGTGTTGATGTTCAAACTATCTATTCACATATCCAGGAGGTCGATCATTCAGCAATGATTTCCGAGCTTAACCAAGATTCGCTCTATCGCATGTTGCCACCTGGTGTGCGTAGCTGCTTTAGGGCGTATGGGATCATTCGCAAGTGGATTATATCCAAGATTGTGGCATCACGTTTAGGCATCCGGACGCGTCAGGCACGCATGGAGCTCCTACTTCGCGTCATTGAAGTTGCCCGACTTAGGAACCTTAACTCCAGCTCAACATCTCCACGGCTCGTTGACCAGCCTTGCGTTCGCTCATTCGTGGAGGCCGTCGCTGTTTCTGCCATCCTCAGTGTCGAAAGCCGGATGCACTCACGAGCTTGGCAGAATGTTGCCGTTGCTCGTGGGGTACAATGCGACTCTCTTTCATCGCTGCTCTCTAAACCGACTACTCAATCTGTGTCTCGTCAGGAACACCTTTCTCCTGACATGGGCTGGGTGATTGAGAGAATGCTTGAAGTGATTACTACTCCGAATACTTTGGATCCCACGGCACATGAAACACCTCTTGTGAATTTTGAGAAACGAAGGTGCGAATTGTCTCTTTTTTAATGCATGTGGTGTTTAACGACGTTTATGCCCAACCAGGCATCTGTGTAATCTTATTAATACCGCACCATCTCTACCTTCTCTTCGGCGCCGCTTCCTACCCGACGACATCAACAGGCGAGGTTTTGAACGACTCAATAATGTAGAGAAAGAGGTATTTTCTCTACAGTTCGACTATCGAGGAATCAAGGATGAGGCAGCTCGTGAATCCTCCCAACCTTCCATGGGAACACCAGGACGTAAACTATCTCGTCCATTCCAGCGGCTTATTATCTTCCAACTGGAGAAGAACAGACGCGACAAAAACTTGCGCTCTCGGCTACAAAAAGAGAAACTACAAGAGCAGTTCCGCAATGAAAAACGCGACGAGCAGCTAAACCGTGCGATGCGCCCACGGAAACCCAGTACAATGAAGCAACACAGGAACAAGAAAAGTATGTCCGCATTGTTCAACTTTATGCGACCTATATCTAGTGCGTTCGGCGTCCCGGATCCCCCACACTCCTCAGGCGTTAAGAAGACGGCGGCAGAGCTTGATTTTACACCTTCCGGAAAGCCAACTTTGGTCCTTAGTCTCGTGGATGCACGTGTCGCTCAGTTCATCAACAACGAAAGATCGTTCACATTCCAGCTTGATACTGAAGATGGAGGTCATTATCTGCTCCAAGCCATAAATAAGCGTGATATGGTGAAATGGATCGAGACCATCAGCAAGGTGACTAAGATGGCTGCGAAGCGCCGTTTGACATATCTCGGGAGTTCGCCAAAGCCGCAGTTGGCTGATCATATTCATACACAATCGATGGTTTCATCCCGTGATCCCTTGGCTGGTGAGTGTACTGCAGCTCGGTACTGGCCTGGAGTCTTACTTTTGTCCGTTACACAGTGTTTGGAGTGGAACTAGAATACCTTTTGCAGAGGGAGTCAAATAACCAGCCTATTGAGCCCGGCGCTGTTCCATTTGTAATTGAACAGTGCTTGTCTGAAATTGAGGCGCGTGGTTTGGGAGAAGTTGGCATTTGTACGCCTTTTCATAATCACACCGCTATCACTTGCCAACTAAGGTCTTCCACAGATCGTATCGCTGGTGCTGTCTCAGAAATTAATGCTCTTAGAGATGCGTTCAATCGAGGTAATTATATCTCACGCTTCATATCCTATCTCGATCTGACAAGTTGATAATGTGTTAGGTGAATCTCCAATCACATCAGCAACCGACATACATGCTGTGTGCGACCTAGTCAAGTCTTGGTTCAGGTTACTTCCTGTACCACTGTTTCCACCATCATCGTACTATGATGTTATCCAAGCCATACGTGCGTTTCTGTTCTTGATCTCATCTCTGATTCTCCTCATCTTGATTCCCCTTGCAGAGATAGAAAACCTAGATGCACGCCTCTCTAGCATTAGCAATGTTGTACAAGCCCTTCCACAAGGGAATTTCGACCTGCTCAAGCGTGTGTCAGAGCATTTGGACAGAGTTACCGACTTTGAAGAGCAAAACCACATGACCGCCGAGGCTCTTGCTATCGTGTTCAGCCCAAACTTGCTAAGATCCCCCCAAAACGACTTTTCTCTCATCCTGGCCAATATGGGCCATACTCATAAGCTGGTGAAGGCATTGATCACCCATGTAAGTGCTTTTCTAAAACTCACACCACCCATGTTGACCCATTGGTGACTAGTTCCACGTTATCTTCGACGATCCTGATCCGGAGGCAGAGATTCACTCGGAAGATGAATACGATCCGATATTGGAAGAAAGCGAAGATTTAGAGGAAGAAGACCCAACCGAGCTACACGAATCCCGAACTCTTGAGTCGGAACAGAGTCAACAGTCCCTGTCTGAATCTGATTACCCTAAGCAGCATATCCCAACTTAATAATACTTTTTCCTTCCATAGCTATCCATGGAATCCGCATGTTTCCTTTTTTTCGATTTCATCTCTTGCCAAGTTCACGGTCCCCTTGCTCCTTGACCTCATATTGCTCTCTTCATGGACTCGCAAAGATGTATACATTATCCGATGCTCATTGGACGATTCCTTTACCGTAATACGCATTATGATCCCTTATGCACTTAGTATGAATATACCTGATCAACCTCATGATATGGTCTCTTGTGGCTGTGTAAGAAATACGTTTGCACAAGTTTACGCGTTTTGTGCTTGCTTGCCTTCCTTGAGTGAAATCCATAAAATCACGAATATCTAGCAATGTCGCTCAAGGTCCCCAAGGCCCAAAATCTACAGCTTTTCAAAGATGGTCTCAAGGTAATCTACTTATGAGATCTTCGTATCTTGACCCACTCACATCGTATAAAGCATATGTCAGGTCTCGAGGATGCAGTACTACGGAACATCCAGGCAGTATCAGAGCTCTCTGACCTCGTACGGACAAGTTTTGGTCCAAATGGCGCGCCATTCTCCTTGATCTTGCCAGTCAAAAACTTACATGCTTATCAGGACGCAATAAGCTCGTAATCAACCATCTTGGTCGTCTTTTTGTGACCTCAGATGCTGCAACAATAATTAGAGAAATCGAGGTGGTCCACCCCGCTGCAAAACTTTTAGTCATGGCATCTCAAGCTCAAGAGTCAGAGGTGAGCAACTTTGGAGGATATTCATCGTGAGGGTAAGTCTTACTCATCTGACTTAGATGGGCGATGCGACAAACATGGTCCTGATTCTGGCAGGCGAGCTACTCAAAAAAGCTGAAAACATCCTTATCATGGGTTTGCACCCTAGCGAAATCATTAAAGGTTACGAACTTGCATGCGCAAAAGCACTATCCGAATTAGAAAGTGCGTCATCTACCTTATGCCCTCTCATAGCTAGGCTAAATACCTGGCAACAGGTTTGTCGACGTTCAGCCTTCCCTCACCCTTGACCAAAACTACACTCACATCGGCACTTAAACCATCAATTGCGTCGAAACAGTATGGTCATGAGGACCTGTTGGCATCGCTGGTTGCAGAAGCAGCTCTCGCGATCATGCCCTCTAACCCCAAAAACTTCAATGTTGACAATGTTCGCGTCGTAAAGATTATGGGAGGGAGCCTTGCGGGCAGCAGGGTTGTACAGGGTATGGTCTTTGGTCGAGAACCCGAAGGTACGTCCGTTCATCAACAAATGACTTTGTACCTGCTCTGATATATTCTATACTTTATTGGAATGCTTTTAGGGCAAATTAAGAAGGTCACTCGCGCAAAAGTTGCCGTGTTCACGTCTGCTCTTGATATCGCACAATCCGAAACAAAAGGCACTGTACTCATCAAGAATGCCGATGAGATGCTCAACTTCACAACGGGGGAAGAACAACATCTTGAAAAGGTAAGCTAGTATATTTATATGATTTCTCCTCTCCAGTACCATCACCTCATCTTGTTTCCAGATTTTCAAAGAAATTGCCGACTCCGGTGTTAGGGTGATCATCGCTGGCTCAACGATAGGCGAGCTCGCCCTACACTATCTTGACCGCTTCGGTGTTGCTGTTCTACGTGTCCTCTCGAAATTCGAGCTCCGACGCCTCTGTCGCGTAGTGAACGCAACTCCTCTTGCTCGTATGGGTGCACCTATGCCAGAAGAGGCTGGATACATCGATGTATTTGAGACAATCGAGATTGGTGGGGACCGGGTAACCGTTCTAAGGCAGCTCGTTGATGGCGACGCTGGCTTCGATCCCCAATCGCAACACGAAAAGACACGAACCGCGACCATAGTGTTACGCGGTGCGACGTCAAACCACCTAGACGATCTAGAACGAGCGATCGATGACGGCGTGAGTGTGCTCAAGAGTCTGCTGAAGGACGCAAGACTCGTACCGGGAGCGGGAGCGACCGAACTGGAGCTAGCAAGAAGGGTGGAGAACTATGGCAATGGTCTGAAGGGTCTGGCGCAGCATGCAGTGAAGCGGTATGCAACTGCCTTGGAAGTTATTCCTAGGACACTTGCCGAGAATGCTTTGGGTGGTGCCGAGGGTAACGAGGTGCTGAGTAGGTTATGGGCTAAGCACGAGCAGAAAGGCTCAGAAACGTGGGGAGTCGATATTGAAGTCAGTCACATTTCTGTTTTCGCTTTCGTTCTCAATAACTGACATGATACGCCTTGCCAATCTCAGGCGGAGAATGACGGAACCCTTCAAGCTGATGACCATGAAATTTATGACTCGCTAGCTGCCAAGGCTTGGGCGATCAAGCTAGCTACGGAGGCCGTGGTGTCCGTTCTCAGTGTAGATAGCATCATCATGAGCAAACCAGCTGGAGGCCCTAAGGTGCCACAGCAAGCTGGTAACTGGGACGCCGACGATTGATCAATGTTAGATCTAGCTTAGGATAGTATACTGTTACTGATAATAGAGATTTATCCACAATCATCACTCATAGCTAGCATCTGACATGTTCCCTAAGAATCTGGAGCACCCCTGCACTGGCGCCCATACCATTACGATGAAACAGTGAGATTGTTATGAATGGGACGAGAAGTCAGGGCATTACAGACGGGGACTTCAATAGCTTGCAATCTGTCATCGCTACCTAAAAGTGATACATGGTGTCGTCTATTTTGGTCTAAATCTTTGCTTTGAGTTAAGTTTGTGTCATCAGCCCGTACATAGGGGATTCACCCCAAGGTCCGCACACGTCAACCTTGTGTTTGAGTTCAAATCCTAAAGAGTAGTAGATTTTGACCTGGGGGGTAAGAGGGAAATCAGGGCAAAAGGAATAATGGAGACTTGTCACAGATAAAACCTACATTAGCCTCTGTCTCGACTTCCAGGGTCATTGGGAGATGTTTTTCAGTAGCCTGAAACGATGACTCGGTTACCTCGGGTATGAGGTAGGGAGGGTGACAGGACATACAATGTGTCGCACCGCACCAATGATTTGGGTGGCTATACCCACTCTTTGATATTGAGGTACTACCCCTATGACTTGGAGGTGCCATCCGCGGCGTTTGGTACCAGGTCCGAAGGACTTGAGAACGAACGCATCGTCTACTGGTGTTAACTGGGCAAGTGAATGAAGCAAAGGTAAGGCGTTAAAATGGCTTGTGTGCTTACCAGGTCGTCCCACCACCTCTTGAGCTGAGGACTGAAGAGGTTCTCGAACGGTTCCCAAGCCTCTTTTTCTTGTTTTGGGCTTACAGAAAGAAGATTAACGTCAGAGGCGCACAAGGTTTAAGCAACCATCACGAAGTTACCTGGAGAACATTTCCTGCCCTGGACCAAACCAGATAGCGGCGCCTATCATGGCACCTTTTGCATCTTTAGCCACAAAGATCACGCCATCAATAACAGCAGCAACCACTTGTGATTTAAAGAACGGTTCGTAGAGCGCAGGGTCATGACCAGTGACGATATGGACGAACTTGTCTTGAAATCAGAAACAGCCATTTAAATCATGAGGGGTTAAAGTGGGATGAAACGGGGACGACGCACCTTGATGGAAGCACTGCGCCAGGGTTTCTGTTATATCCTGGATATCGGCCTCTGTATCGCACAATCTCGATAAAATAATTGTATTGTGGTTTAGATATACGCACCAGATGGGTTAGCAAGCCTATGGATAGTGTAATTGGCTCGCTGCGCAGACCCTTTCGATGTCATGATGAGTATGGAGTGCTAGGTACTGCTTCAGGACGTGCCAACAGTCGCTCTTTATCGTGAAGGCCAACGTTAGGCAGTGTACACTGCGTAGTGCCGCATGTTAGAGCCTATATGGTTTGTGGCTGCGTCTGGTGACCCTCTGGTCAGATTCGTACCCCGCGACCCTGACATAAGCGCCAACCGGATCAAAGAAACCATTGTTACTTCCACCCCACCACGTTCCTTGATTTCAGAGGCGCCTTCCCCCATCACCTGAACCTACGTTATATGCGCTGTAAAAGGTTGTATCAAACATGAGGTCTTAATCTCTGCACAAGGCCCTGAGTTTACTTATCTTCCATCAGTGGACGTTCCCGATGAATCGCGAATCCAAGTGCTACGGAGTTCTGCCAACAAAAGGGCTAGAGTAGACTTTTGGAATATTTCCCTCACCCATGAGCCAATTTTCATCATGAAAGCCATAAACGAAGTTAACGACCACTCAAAGAGTAAAAAAGCGCGATTCCTCGCTCGCATTCAGCTCGTAAAGCCAGCGAAGAAGCAATCATCTGAGACGCCCGTCCTTGGAGTGTTGGAGACAACTTTGACTTTGCTAGTAGCAGCAGTTGATGGGATTCCTGTTCCGGGGCTGAAAGGCGCTCTTGGTGGCCTCTTGGCTGTTATCAAAACCACGAAGGTCAGTAGATCGGCTTGTCACCAGACCTCTTGGCGCTTACACAGGCTTGGACAGCTTCACACCCAAAATAACGATGCATTGCAAGAACTAGAAGCACACCTTCGACACCTTATTGATGCTATCCTTAATCCGCTGAAAGGAGCTGGGGATACACCAATACCGAAAGCGCTTCAAGAGCGAGTAATCAAGCTCATCCAGTGTGTTTTTCTCCCAGGATTGTTCATGGATATGTTTATTTACCTTTTTTTCGAAGCGGGCTGATTGAGATCAAGAACCACGTCGAATCACTAGGCTCTCGTCGTTCGATCGGAAGACTTTTCACTGGTGTCGATGATGCTCACGTCATTCTGATCCTTAACTGCAAGCTCAAGGAATGTCTTGATCAATTTCTGGTAATAACTCTATCAAAGACTTTTTCGTAACTGATTTCCACCGATTGATAAGCTGGAGGGCGCCATCGTTCAGAGCCTTGACATTGGCATCCTGAAGGTAAGTATCGACAGCTCTCCATTGTTGACGCTTTGTGCTCTCCTCAACGTTATCTTAGACCCACGCTACAAGTAATCTCATTGATAAACTGCCTCGTGCACACGCTGGATATAACTCCAAGACCAGGAATTCCGCCACAAAATGCTTTGAAGGAACGCGCGTGAAACTTTTACATCGGATTAACGAATGGCTTACCAGCACAGACCCTAACGAACCCCGTATTTTCTGGCTGAATGGACTTGCCGGTACAGGTAAAACAACCGTTGCCCATACTGTAGCCGAATATTGTCATGGGAAGAGCTGCCTTGGAGCCAGCTTCTTCTTTTCTAGGGATGTCGTTGATCGCAGCAATTCCCTATTGGTGTTTAGCACCATTGCACATCAGCTTGCGACATTTAGTCCCATATTCAAAGATTTAATCGCCCAAGCCCTTGAAGCCGATCCGGACGCTGGTCACGCTAACTTTCAGACGCAGCTTCAGCATCTCATCATCCAACCACTCCGTAAACTCCCAAAGTCAACACCCGCGGTCGTCGTAGTCATGGATGCACTTGACGAGTGCTCGCAAGAAAAGGATGTACCCGATATTCTTAAACTGCTGGCTACCGAACTACGCACTTTATATTTCCCACTCAAATTCTTTGTAACTAGTCGGCCCGAACACCAAATTCGAGCGGCATTCGAGTCGCAACTACTCCGTTCAATCTCTAAACCCTTCATCTTACACGACATTGAAACATCGATTGTACAACAGGATATAGAAATATACCTCCGATATCGTTTGCGAGAAATTGCGTCGGTTCTTTTAGGACATAACAATTGGCCGACCAAGGAGCAACTTCGAATTTTGGCTGGACGTGCAGCTGGACTTTTCATCTTCGCCTCGACAGCTGTCAGGTTCATTGAAGATGAGAACTACGATGATCCTGAGCAACAATTATCCACATTACTCCAGGCTAGCAACCACGAAAAAGGCTCGTCCCCATTTGACGGGCTTGACGAGCTTTATACGCAGGTCCTTCGCAAAGCCTTGCCGGATACTGTAGCGGTATCACGTCGCGCCCAGTTTCAGATGATCGTTGGCTCCATCATCCTACTCTTCGATCCTTTGACATTAGTAGCAATCGAAAGACTTCTACAGATTGATCCTGGCTCAGCCAAGAAAGCACTGATGCGCCTCCATTCACTTCTTGCTATTCCGACCACCGACACAGATGTACCTCGCGTCCTTCATCCCTCCTTCCAAGATTACTTGACAGACCCAAAACGTTGCGCCCGCTCCCATGCTTACATCAACCCGCAAGAACATCACGGCAGATTGGCAATCCTCTGTCTTAAATGCATGCAGTCATCTTTGAGGCGAGACATCTGCGATATCAAAGTGCCTCCAAAACACAATTCCGACGTCAAGGACCTGGAGTCCCGTCTACGAGCTGTGGCTCATGCGGAATTACAATATGCATGCGTGCATTGGGCTGCACATGTTTCTCGAACCGGTCTGGATGATCAATCGGTTGAGGACGCCATAGAAGTGTTCGCCTACAATAACTTTCTGTTTTGGCTGGAACTGCTTAGCCTAATTGGGCGTTTGGATACCGCAATACCCTGTATCAAACAGGCCCAACAGTGGCTCACGGTTAGTTTACGTGTTGCTAACTTAACTACAAAGAACTTACGCCTATAACTATTGTTAGCGGTCATCCAATCCACGTCAGGAATTATTGAACTTCTTTAATGACGGAGAGCGCCTGGTGCTCAAGTTTTATCAGGCAATAGCCGATAGCGCTTTGCACATCTACTACTCAGCATTACCCTTCGTCCCTTCAGCAACCGTGCTATACAGAAAATATGCCTGCGAACTTGGTCAATCTGCCAAACTAGTAGCTGGAGGCGAGCGGCTGTGGGACCCGTTACTTCGCACTATGGAAGGGCATGAAGATCAGGTCAGGTCTGTGTCGTTCGCCTGTGACGGCTCCCGTGTCGTGTCAGGTTCCTGGGATTTTACCGTCAGAATCTGGGACTCTCTTACCGGTGCACTTCTAAACACCCTCAAAGGCCACGAACGAGATGTCAAGTCCGCCACCTTCTCTCCAGATTGCAGCCACATCGCGTCTGCATCCGAAGACGAAACGCTCCGACTCTGGGATGCTGCAACCGGAAGGGAACTCGCAAAGCTGGAGGGACACACCCGTGATGTTACCTCTGTGGCATTTGCTCCCGATATGCAACATCTCGTTAGTGGCTCTGAAGATGCGACGGTACGAATCTGGGACTGGCATACGCTCAAACTACGTGCTACCCTCGAGGGCCATGACCATTACGTGAGGTCCGTGAGCTATTCGCACGACTCCAGCCGTATCGTCAGCGGATCCGAAGACAGCACAGTGCGCATCTGGGACGCCCATAAGTATGCTCATTTAGCTACATTAAGTGGCCATACCGGCGCTGTTCTCTCTGCAATATTCTCTCCCGATTCACAGCGCATTATTAGTGGCTCAGGTGATGAGACGATACGTGTGTGGGATTCCACAAGCCACCAACAGCTTGCGACACTCTCCGGCCACTCTAGTTATGTGACTTCGGTGGCCATAACTTCGGATGGTTCTCGTATCGCCAGCGGCTCGGGTGACCAAACAGTGCGGCTATGGGACGCAGCCTCCTACACAGAAATTAGCGCATTTCCCGGACATTTAACCGCTATATGGTCGGTTGCTTTCAGTCCAGACGGGACACGCTGCGCATCTGGATCAGGGGATCGGACCGTACGTCTCTGGGATACGTCAACGGAAACACAATCCGCATCTTGGACAAACCGCGCCAGTTATATCACATCAGTTGCCTATTCCTTGCAAGGTGCTTATATCATATGCGGTTCAGAGAATGGCACCTTGCAGATATGGGATGCCTCTACCAACCTCCCCATCGCCGCTATACAAGCACATGCCCGAGAGATTACATCCTTGGCGTTCAGTCCCGACGGGGCACGTATCGCTAGTGCTTCGGGCGATAAAACGACGCGCGTGTGGGACACAACCACCCGCATACTCTTGGTTACGCTGGAAGGGCACACACGTCTTGTTAGGTCTGTTACGTTCTCTAATGATGGTCAACATATCGTCACCGGCTCGGAGGATACAACTATCAAAATCTGGGATTCCTTTACTGGGAAACCTGTTCTGACCATTGACGGACATTCGAGTTATGTTATGTCTGTGGGGTTTAGCAGGGATGGGGATCGTGTCGTCAGTGGTTCCGAGGACGCTTCGGTGCGGGTATGGGACTCCGCTACTGGGGAAGCCTTGATGACTCTTGAAGGACATCTACGAGATGTCATGGGCGTTTCCTTCTCCCCGGACGGCACAATGATTGTATCCGCGTCTGAAGATAAAACTATCCGACTATGGGACTCCAGCACGGGTGCATGCCTCCGAACGTTCAAAGGTCACGCGAGGGACTTGAGAGCCGTAGCCTTTTCCAGCGATTCGCATCATCTCGTGACCGGTTCGGAGGACATGACAGCACGACTATGGGACGTGACATCGGGATTGTGTGGAACTCTCAGTGGACACTCAGGTTATGTGCGGTCTGTCGCGTTTTCCCCGGACGGCAAATTCGCTGTCAGCGGCTCAGAAGACAGCACTGTAAGGCTATGGAACACCAAAACGTTTGAATCGACGATTCTCGAAAGCCACTCGAGCGCTGTGACCTGCGCACGCTTTTCGGGCGACGATACTCTAGCAGTCTTGGGGACGAAGGATGGATCGGTGCAACTATGGTGCATGAGTTCTGGCACCCTGCTGACTTCATTCATTGGTCACAATCGTTACATCACATCTGTGGCGTTTTCACCCGACCAACGCCGTAGTGCCTCTGGATCTGGAGACAAAACTGTGCGCGTGTGGGATCTCACGTCCTACTCCTTGATATGGTGTTTCGATGGACATGTTAATATCATCACCAACGTTGCCTTTTCCGCCGATTGCGCCTACGTCATGTCTTGGGCAGGCGACCATACGGAGCTGCACTGGGATATCAAAACGAAGCAGGCTGTGGTGCCCTCCTGTCGTACTATGGACCTACAGTGGGATTCCGCCATGCCGAGTAGCTACGTTCTTCTTAACCAATGGCTCTCACACACGATATTAGGCAAATCGCATACAGTCTGGACACCTTGGGAATTTAGGGGGCAGGTGTGGCCGTCTCGCACATCACGGGTGCTGATTGCCAGCAACCAGGACAAGGTTGTTATTGTTGACTTTGCGGCTGCCATTGCAGCACCCTGACCCGCCAGAGACATTGTCCTTATCATAACGGCACGCAGAGTAGTCTCACCTTAGTAAAGATAGATCATCATGCATTGTACCTTGACATTCATTCCAATACCATGCAACTCGACATCGTTCCGGACTCGTGCTGTGTACCGAACATTATGCAATAAATTTCAATCTGAAACGTACTAGATGCTTGATAATGTTATGTATAACATGACCAATTGGACATCTCAACGATCCCCTTTGATGATTTCAGCTGCTCGCTCTGCAACCATATAGGCGACTAAAAACAGTTATGTGTGAGTAACATAAATACGCCTAATCAAGAGGACAGTCTTACGCGAAGTGGTATGAATTCCAGGCATGTTGGCAATGATTGACAAATCTGCCACCCGCACGTTAGAGGTCCCATACTAAACGAGATGAGCTGATGCCCTATTATTACTCGAGAAAAGACGATTACTCACGACCACAAGTGATGGGTCTACCACACCGCCTTGTGAACGAGGCGTCATGGCTGATGTTCCGACAAAATGGTGTCTGACAACCAAATCAAAATTCTATTTGAAACCAGGTCCAGACTAAAATGCGTGAAGCCACATACTCAGACTGGGATTGAGTGTTGATATAGTCGAGAAAATCGTTCTCGGTTTGGACTTCGCTACCAGGTAATACTGGTTCTTTGAATGTCTGGGTAAACAAGTTGCGGAACCTGCAGGAGGATGGTATGAATACCTTGAATTATGCTTTGTAAAGGCTCCGTACTGGTGATTTTCCTGGTATACTCGACGGCTTTAGCAAAAGTGAACTGAGGAAGGTAACTGGTTATAGACGATGTCACGATCATTGAAGGAGCCATACTTTATCATGGGGGGCGTTAAGGCTGTCAAAGACATTCAGGATATATGTGCAGAACGAAGTCAAAGCGCACATACTATCGAGGGTCGATGATAGGGGGGTCCAGGGGATTGGTAGAATTGATATGCTACAGGTATGGACATTACACATCAATGGATTTGGACGTGTAGCCTTACCACAAAACCGCGGGATAATGGCCTGAGCAGGATTAACCTATCGAAGGTAAGAGTAGTCACATTATTAGAGTCGGCTCCGACGTTCTGTTATGAGGTTTGGGGAGCTATTCTTCACAAGACTCGTAGGGTATCTTACCCACGCAAACTCCATCTGTGGCACGTCAGTGTTTAGAATTATCTCTTTCATGACGTCAAATTGCGGTGCTGAGAGCCCCAATGGCTTGACCGACAACAGTCTCCTTGAGCGTTCGAGATCGGCTGCGCTCAGATATTTACTGAAGGGTTCGAAATCGATAATAGCCGAACGAATCGTATTTCCAACTTCGGAGTCACGAATTAGTAGATGGGGCAAGGTTCATTGCATATGCCATTTCTTACCATTCACAGTCCCATTCTTGATGAGATACGAAGCCGTTGTTAGAGGTTCTACAGGCCAAAAGTTGACTTGAATCGTAAAATGAACAAGGAACAGCTCACGATTACAAAGGTTAGCCCCGACGCCTGGGAGATCTATCTTTACGTCAATCTTGAGACTGTATAATGATGATGATGAGCACCAAACAATATCTAGCGTGTGTAATATCCTTGCCTCCTCAGAACACGAGGATCTCCAACCCCACTAAGCTCGAGTATTTTTGGAGTATTCAACGCGCTCCCGCTAAGTATTACATATTTTGCGTTCTGGATAGCTGATGTTAGTAACTCTTGTCATCTCGAATGATGCCCTATTATTCTCTTGGCGTACGATCGTTCGGGTAACCGAGTCTCCCGTATCGCTCAAATCCAGATATTCGACGCCTATCGCTTGCAAAAGGCCTCCTTGTGTCCTTTTCTTACCCCATAATATCCTTGATCCATGACTACTCGTCAAAACTTTCAAATTGGTGCGGTTGACCACTGATAAATCTAGGTTGACCAATTATTTAAACCTTTGGAGACAAAATAGACGTGGAGAAAAACTCGCACAGTAACCTGACACCGCATAAGACCTAGTACTAGTACCCTGTAGAGCTGTCTGGAGAGACACGGGTGAGCACAGCGTCGATGGACAGTCGAAAGGTATCAAAATTTACCAGGAAATTCCAGCTAGCGCCATTGTGCCTCCCACCGTTTGGATCAATATTCATATCATGTCCTAGAGCTCGGAGGGTCGGAATTGCAATATCAGGAAAGAATCTACGACATAGTTTGAGCTATGCAAATACAATGTAACAGTCTTGGAATACCTTGAGACGTTTTGTGCCTGTATTGACAGCGCGACGGGACCAGAAGTACCGTGATATTGGGGATTGAAAGTGAGTCCCAGTCCTTGTACTTCTGCTGCAGTAGGAGGGAAGAAGTGTTCGCTCTGAAATGTAGGTTTGATCAAACGTTGCAGCTGAGAAATAGAGAGTGTACTTTTTTGACCGCGGCAAACATGGATTCCCAATTCCACCCTGTGGCTCCCAGGGTCTCTAACGCGTCATACTCGATTTGGTTTCCACTACGACATAAAGTTTAGAATTAGTGGCAAGACGCTATCTATGAGAGAACTCACCGCATATACATCCCAGAATTGATGGCAGAACCACCGCTGGAGGTCAAGAATATGTAATGGGCGTAGTAGGATGTCAAAGACAACACACCCCAAAACTCGACCTTGTACTTGATCCTGAACACGATTTCCTGCATTAACTTGAGGAACGGTGACAAATTGCCAGTCGTTTGCCGTGCCAAAGTTGCCTCGGTTGAGGCGCAAGTTTGTTATATTCGGACTGCGCGAATCAGAGTGTGCATATAGGCTGGTGGAAAGTAGTCACATACTTGCCAATACCCCTAGAGATTTAGAGCTGTTGACGACGAAACAGTCATATGCATAATTCCACGTACGTTACGCCGGCCTCTAACACCACTACAGTTTTCGAGGGATCTTCTGATAACCTGACCGCCAGGGGAAGTCCTGTAGCCCCGCCTCCCACTATGACATAGTCCACCACTTCACCTGTCTCTGTCAAAGCTGATGTCACGGTAAGAACGAAGGCCAGGGGGATCAGAAACAGAGTGAGGATCCTGCGCATGTTCAGCGTTGGCGGTAGCTATGGATGCCGTTCAAGTGCCAACACTCGGATTCGCCTTCCATCTATTGTAGCTATCTTATATTTAGGTTTATAGATTCTCACGACCGCGAGGAGATAGGTCTCAAGACTACGGCTTTACATTGTAGAGAATTCAAGAATTCGTCCTAGGATTGATGGCGGAACTTGTTCCGTGTGTAGAAGACCAGCGTAGCCTGAGTGTTGGGTTCCTCATTGAGTCAAGTGGTTCGATTTGATTTAGTGTCAGGACTTGGGACAGCGGCTATACATACGATTTTATTTACCCATCCAGAGGGTTCAGATGAAGTGTGATATAATTATGTAACCTCAATTGCGATCACGAGTGGCTAGCTTTAATGATTTCGGCTGCTCTCTCAGCGATAGCGTATGCCACTGCCAAGTTTTAGTTAACACAGTGTACAAATGACATCGGGAGCTACTTACACGAAACTGTGTGAATTCCTGGAAGGTTAGAAACAATGGACACGTCTGCGACTCGTACATTCGATGTTCCATACTGTACACAGCACTTAGACAGCAGCTACAGTTGACATATAAAGTCATGCATACCACTAAAAGTGACGGATCAACCACACCACCCTCAGAGCGAGGAGTCATCGCTGTAGTTCCCACAAAATGATGCCTGATTTCCGATCTATTAGAACCCAGCCATGTTGCAGTGTTACTCATACTCACTCCGACTGTGATTGCTTCTCAAGAAAGTCGAAATAGTCGTGTTCCTCTTGGACAGTGGCATCCGGCACCAAGGGCCCTATGGGGAGTATCAGAGTCTTCCCAAGAGCACGACTGGCATACCCATGCCTTCAATCAAGCTTTTCAAAGGCTCCGTGTTGACCATGGTTCGCGTAAATTGGACGGCTTTTGCAAGAACAAACTAACCAAAGGTATTCAAACTTCTTAGAGAGGGTCAGAGAGCAGAAAGAATGCGTTCATACTTTATCATAGGGAACGCTGAGGCTGAGAACTTGATTCAACACCATACAATCATTCAGATATTGTAAGGTTTCGAGACTCACTACTTTGGGTCGATGACCGGAGGATCCAGGGGGTTTGTAGAGTTGATATGCTTTTCGAAAGAGTACGTCACGCTCTACGTCGCGATACCATGTCTTGTACCTACCACAAAGCCACGAGCTAGAGGCTTCAAAAGTACAATCCTGTCAAAAAAGAGAGCTGTAAAGTTATCCACGCCAGGGGCAATATTCTACAACAAGTAATCAGCACATTCTAAATGAACACAGACAAAAGTCATCATTGACTCACCCAGGCAAATTCAACTTGTGGTACGTCTGTCTTCTCGATCATTCTCTTCATGATTTCAAACTGGCGCTCTGAGAGGCCTTCGGGCTTGGACGAGAGCAGTTTATGCGAGCGTGCAACGTCCTCGGCAGCCATAAACTTGTCCAATGGTTCGAAGTCAAGAATCGCGGAGCGAATTGTAGTTGTGGCTAGAGGAAATGTCAGTATGAAATGGGAAGATGAACAAAAGAACGAGGGGACCGTTTATGGCGCCGTTTTTCAAAGCATAAGACGCGGTCGACATAGGTTCTGATAAGCAATTACTTTATCATCCCAGATAGAGAGTAGTTGCTATAACCAACGATTGCAAAGGTTGCTTCCAACCCCTGGCAGGTCGATTTTTACATCTATTCCAAGCCTAATATGCAATCAACCTAGAGCCACTAATTGTGAGGTAGTGGTACAAATAATACCGTTGGAGAATTTTCGGATCACCCACACCACTAAACTCAAGAATTTTCGGAGTGTTCAGAGTGCTCGCGCTTAAAATGACGTGGCGAGCTAACTGACGGAATCAATTTCAGCATATTAAGTGGGGTGTAGCTTGTCTTGTGGCGTACGGTTGAGGCCAGGACCGGGCCGTCTGCACCTCCCAGAGCCAGATATTCGACACCTGTCGCTATGAGCTGACCATTTGTCTTTTTCTCCGACCAGAGAATCTTGGATACGTGACTGTTTACCATGACCCGCAGGTTTGTTCGGTTAGCCACAGGAAGATCTATTGGTGATTATGAAAAGTGCTAAAGATCAAAATGCCGGAGCCATACAGTAGCCCAAAACGGCATACGACCTGATACTTGTATCGGGAAGCGTCGTCTGGTGAAATTTACATCACCTTTGCTTTCTAGAAGAGCCGTAGAACATACCAAATAATTCCAGCTAGGACCACCATGTCTTCCACCATTACTATCAGGGTTCACTTGGTAGCCCAAAGACTGAAGTGTTGGTATAACCACATCAGGGAACAGCCTAGTAGTTGTCATTAAGGAGTAGGCTCATAACCCGAGACTCACGCTTACCTCGATATATTTACAGCTTGCACAGAAAGTGCTATAGGACCAGAGGTGCCGTGGAAAGATGGGTTGGGTGCCAGATTCAAGGACTGTGTATCGGCCTTGTTGGGAACAAAGAACTTTTCGCTCTCCCGCAAAATCAGCATAGTACATAGCTTGCAAGATGTTGACGATGGAACACCTTTTTGACCGCGTCGAACATGGAATTCCAATTCCAACCTTTTGCTCCCAAGATTTCCAGTGCATCATATTCTATCTTGTTACCCCTGAGATGAGAGCTGTGAAGATTTGCATTGGAGTAGTTGCGACTTGTACGCACCGAACATACTGGCCCGAGTTGATGGCTGAGCCTCCCCTGCTATATAATGGGCCATTGATAACATAAACAAAAAATTCAACAAACCCTAGAACCCTCCCTTGAACTTGCGCTTGGACTCGGTTACCAGCGTCAACTTGAGGGACTGTGACAAACTGCCAATCTTCCGCTGTGCCAACATTATTTCGACTCAACCCTAAGTCGGTTATGTTCGGACTTTATGCAGTTCACTGATCAACGATAGTATAGTATGTGTCATTTATGTAGACTGACTTACTTCCCAAACCCGCTGGTACGTGTAAAATCAGCGACGGACGATGAGAATTCACCGAAACATACGTTCCTCCAGCTTCTAGCACAGCAATCATTTTGGATGGATCCTCAGATAATCTTACAGCCAGCGCGAGGCCGGTAGCACCGCCACCCACGATAACATAGTCATAAACGGAGGATGCTAAAGTTGTAGAAGAGAACGATGTTATCAATAGCAATATCAAGAAATGTACCAAGCAGGTTCTTAGAGATGGCCTGTTATACCAGCTACACGGTTCCAGACTTGCCATGACCGAGTACCTGAAGTAAAGATAACCGTCCAAAGATCCTGGTGATAAAGACTTTATACTTAGGACAACGGCTCCCACGGCGCTAATGACGACCGCTTCACAAGCACACGAGGTTCCAAAAATAAGAAAGTCGGACCGGCATGGAAAGAATTCTTGTGCAGGATGACGTTTGATTCTGGACACCAGTAGAACTGCTAGATTAACATATATGAATACCTTGGTAGTAACATCTTTAACACTATGCAAGAATACCCCGCAATGTTGCTTCAAGTTTCGGCCAGATGATCCAGGGAAGACGAAATATACATCCATCACGCTACTAGTCCATCATGGATCCAACCAAGAATTTCCCTGTACTAGGCTCCCGCACGAATCAGTTGTTGGTAGAAGTAGAACATTGTACATAGTCACAAGTAAGTTGAAGAAGAGGTGTTGAAGTGGCTGGCATATGCCGAGTTCCCTCACGCTGGTTTCTTTGCGTGACAAGTGGTGGCCCGAACTGCTGCAAAGCCCAAATTCCCGGAAGAGGTTCACCCTGGCCCTGCTGATATCTTGGGACTCGGATAGCACTTCGGGCAGCCACCCTATATCCTGGGTAAAAATGGACCAAATGCAATATGTCCCACACCCACCCACGGGAAATAGGGCTGGCTCCTCAAAGCGTATTTTCAAGGGCCGCGTCCCAATTTTTTGTCCCATGACTTAAATAATTCTGTTATCTTATTTTCAACGTACACCACCTTTCCTTCACAATTCAGATCTTCAGATGTAATGTGAGCTCATACAAAAAAGCTAAAAGGAGAGTGGGGAAATGTCTAAGAGGACGGCGCTCATCCATTTAAGTGTCAATTCTTCGACATCTACTCTTGGACCCAATTTGATACGCCACAACTGGGACAGTGCACATAGGTATGTGTTGAATGCTTTCGGGTTATATCTATGCTTCGCCTTGTAGCCCTCATCAATCTCCAATTGCCTGGATAAAAGCCAAATTGTCACCGATCGGGCAATCGAACTGGCGGTCGGTCTGAGTACTGGGTATATACAGTCCAAGGAGGCGGATTCAAGGTCTTGTTTTCATTATCCTTCGAACGTTCACCTTCATCCATTCACTCACCATGCAACAGGGTGAACTCGCTCTCTTCGAAAACTTGTTTCTTCTATATACTTGGCTATCCTACTGCCTTACCGTTGCCATCGCTACGTTACTTACCGTATGTATCAGCTCCCTCCTCATCTCGTTTAGCAAGGTCTTCAGCACTTATGGATTCCCGATATTCAATACTCCTCGAAATGCCTTCTTTGCTCCTATCGAGTAAACCTTCGCTGCCCTGGACGCCCAGGTATCCCCTGGGTTAGTGTGGCTGACCTTTTTCAAGGTCAGGACGAGCATCTCGTCTGCCTTTGGTGGGGTTCAGTCTACCGAGCACATCTATCAGAGGCTGACGATATGACGGTCTGCCACCTTTAACAGTGTGAGTACGACACGAGTGACAAGTCATCCTGCCACTTCTGCTGCAAGAATGAATTATCCAAAGCGTCAGTCCAAGCTGTACCAGCTGTCATTGCTTCTCTTGCCAACTTTGCTGGCGTGTTGTACACTTATCCATGTATTACTATTGACACAAGATGCAGCACGTTGGCCATCTATGGCCACTACCGAGTAAATGGGTCAATCAAAACTTCAGTCGTGCTGTGGTTGACCAGGCTTTCACAATTCCCAAGTCACACAAAATGTTTTGTGACCCGGATCATTTCGTACCCGTTATCAACTTGATAACACAATAAAACCAATTGGCAAGAATAAGCGAGGTGATCGAGACTAAACACTGCAGCCTAAGCTCCAAAGCGTACTGTCGCGTAAAAAGTCTCAAATACTGACGACTATGTGTATCCAGCTCCCAGATATTAACGCGAGTGATCAAGGAGGTTGAAGACCGCGCATGAAGGACAATCATGCCACAAGCCGTCACGCCGGAGTAGTGATCACAAAATTTTTCCCCCATCTTTGATGGACTTGTTTACCGCACCAGCACAGCCCATGCTCCGTAATTGGTGGCCTCAAGGGGATATATGAACTCGAATGAAATTTTAAGTATATCGCTTGCACCCTGCTTTTACACCTTGGCTATTGCCTGCGCCATGCTGATCATTCGCCTGTCTCTTGTCCTCGTCTTCTCGTTGGTAACGGTGCTGGGTGTCCTTGTTCAGCCACTGAAGCTTTCATCCCATAATGCATTATCCTCTCGGAGCGAAGACCATCTTGAAGGTTATTCATATGTGTCAGCTAGGTCTTTGAGTGGCGCGTCCCGATACCCATCAGTAAACATCCAAGTGAGTTACATGACGGGACTGAACTGTTGCACGATTGGTGTTGACAACTCATTGCTTTTGCAAAGGGCCACGATTCAGATAGCGATCTCGACGCGGAGGGAGAAACCGACTCTGTGAGTTTCCTGGCTAAATTGTTGCTTGAATGGGCTTTGAATACCTGTACCGGTTTTATTGCAGGAATACGCAGATGTCCAATGCGAGGTAGAGGCTCCTAACAGCCCTGTAAGTTTCCTGACTAGATTGTTGCTTGGTTGGTCCTGAATATCTGTGCCATTGCTCTTGCAAAAAGGGCTCCGCAGAAATGATAACATCCGACGCGCATGAAACCACCGAGGTGAGTTTCCGAGCTAGCTTTTTGCTTGACTATCCTGGACCCTATTCACACGAACTAATTAAGGCATTTCGTATTGACCAGGTGATTTATTGGACTAAATCGTTGTTGGACTGTTTTTGAGTGTTACTTGTGCAAGACCAGTGCAGAAGAAGTGTGTCAAGCGGAGAATTCCGATCATGTGAGTACCTGACTACTATGAGTATTGTTCAGTTGGCGTTGAAGATTGCTGCTCGTGCAAGGACGACTACGAAGCAGATGCTAGCGGTTGGTATCACTATAGACCGGAGGGGATGGATCCTGGACCGTGCCAGCTCAGAATGGAGGAGACTGACTTTGTGACTGACTTTGTGAGTTACCTGATTGGAATGTCGTTCGACTCTGGAAAATCACGGCTTGTGCAAGGACAACCCTGTACAAGATGATCAATGTCAGTATGCATCGTCTAGTTTAGGGACAGGGCCAACCGAGCCAGCTGCTGAAGACCAAACACCCTATTACTGTAACCCAACCGAGGGTGCCATAGGTACTGCGATCAATTTCATAACAAGGAATACACCGGCCAAGAGTGGGTGGTCGTATTTTCTGACAGAACAACAAGGGTCTTTCGTGAGTCAGATTGATAGCTTGTTGTGTTGGCTGGCTCTTGAATGAGTCCTAGGCTGCGGGTACGATAGTGATAGCCCTGGAAGCATCCAAAGAAGACACTTCCGTTGCAATATTGACTGAAGGTCTCAACTTGGGTTCGGTCCCCAATTCTATTGACGTTGCGGGATATAAGGATGTATTGGTTCCAGAGGGCACCGATGCCCACAGATGGATATCGGGCTTGAATGGAAATTGGCAAGGCAGCACATTCCACAGGAGGATCTTAGCAAGGCCAAAGTCGAGTTCCCAACACGATTTTCACTTGAAGTATCTGAAACAAACCTGTTCTTCTTGGAAGAAGCTCTTAGGGATAGCGGGTCAAAAGGCAAACTTTCCCTACTCTGTAAAAGGCGATTGTCTCATATAATCAACAGACCAAGTACGACAGACTGGTGGAGGGGGGTTCCTATAGAGAGCCCGGGCAGACAGGCATTGTGAGTTGCTTAGTTGGCATCGTTTTTGACCAGTCTTGGATGTTGTATCAGTTAGGCTCGATGATCGCTGTGACTAGACTACAAACCAAGTACCTCTATGTTGTCAAAATCACTCCCACTTCGGGCACCCATCGATTCAAGGTCGATGATTATCTAAAGTATATACGCCCTCAGGCGACGGTGGAGCAATTGCAGGGGACCTGGTTCGAGTGGCGCCTCGTTAACAGGGAGTTGATCGAGAAATTCGAGGACCGATATGACCAAAGCCTCCATATGGATGCTTTTGGGATAGCTCATTTAAAGCAAGAGTTTGATCTGAGTTCATAAATTAAAAGAACATCTAAAATAACAGGATGTAAACCGTAGTAGGAACGCTGATTTCTGATTGAAGTGTAAGGATCCGGGTTCAATGATAAGCAAATAACCCGGCATCTGCCGAGCCTCTCTATTTTTCTTGCCAACAATGAAAAATCGCGGGTTTGCACCATGAGCTTAGGGCGTCTATTTAGTGGTGGGGATTTGTACTATAGATCTTTCGCTGTGCGGTGATTAGGTTACTAGGTGGCCGCATCAGTGCTTCGAATGAACCTAGGCGATACTTTCTTCCAAGATGAATCGGAACTCTAATGAAACTACTTTTTTTTTTTCGGGTGGAAGGAAATCACCTGCCAGTCGTTACAAGCGATCCTCATGATATAGGAACAATGAAGCTGCAGGAATATCGTAGCCACCGTTCAATGGTTCTTGGTAAAGGCCATGGACCCACGTCTCCACTATTCATTCCGACAAATTGTTGACGTTGATGTTTGATGTGCCACATCTGAGGCACAAATCTTTGGAACTTTGTCACCACACCGCCCATTTTATTCAGCTGTAAACCTGTAACCGCCGCAGGTGATTCGAAATCAGACGCAAGGCGAGGTTCCCGTTCTCACCAATCGCACGAGGTTACCGTGCGTAATCATAGGAATCTGTAGGCTCACACGTTTTTCCGCCTCATGGCGGGAGCCATATACAAACAAGCTCCCAATTTGAGACTGCCTCCCTCACAACTGCTATGTCCCAACTCGGTTCCCTGTCTTCCTTCACATATACTGGGATAGCTGGTCTGTCCATGATATCCCTTGTTGGAATCGTCAAGCTGTTGAAACGGCTGTTCAAGCAACGCCATGAAGAGCGTGCCAAAAGGGACGCTGAACTCTTTACGATACGTCAATTGTTGGGTGCTTCGCAGCTAGATGTACGAATGAAAGAAGACGCGCTGGCGGCCCTGAAGAAAGAGCTGGAAAAGATGATGCGTGTGTTGGAGGAGAGGGGGAAGAAATTGGAGGATACGCAGCACCAGAATTCGACACTCAGAGAACAGCTCAGGATCCAAATGCGGGACTCACAACAGCGCAAAGAGGAACTCGCTTCACTCTCCCAAAAACACGCGGAGACGTCGCAGTTGTTGGAGGCTCGAACGCTGGAGCTCAAAGGCGCGGAGCTATTCCTGACGAAAGCCGACGTTTATTCGGGGGCGGATGTACTTTCGCTGTTGAACACGCTCAATTCGGAGATCTATCAAATAGCGGCCATGATGTCGGAGGCGTTTGAGTACAAGACGAAGGGAAGCATATCAGAGGAAGCTATTGCCGTCTCGGAGGAGGTTTATGCTAGTGCCACTGATATCCTAGGGACTCGGATGGTTGAGTTGTTGCGATCCTCGAACCATCGCCAGGATCCAACGCTCGTCCAAATTGCCCTTCAGGCGGGCATGGCTGCCTACGCGAATTGGATTGTCATGTCGTGGGACGTTGAGGATCCAGATGACGAGCGTGGTTTGGCAAGGATCTTCAAGGAGATTAGACACGCTGGTACGTTGCTTAAAGTGATAGCTTGACTAAAACTCGCGTTTCGCTAAATAAAATAAAAACGTGAATTTTAAAGAGGAACAAGCAGTCTCAGGGCGATGGCGTGCCTTGACGCGTGCGCATATCCCTCGCATGGCAGATCAGGAACTTTCTCTCTACTTCATTGACGCCCTGTTCAACATCCTCCTCGCCGCAGAAGTAGCTCCGCAACAAGCAGAGCTCCAAAGCGCAATCGAGACGCGGTTCGGGGACCGAATAGACGTTGTCGTCAAAGGCGCGCAAAAGCTGCGAAAAGCCGTCGGAGAAGAAGTCACGTCTTGTGATCTCGAGATTGTGTATGTCGGGCACGATAGTCCATTCAATCCTAGCCAAATGGACGACACGTTTGCGGACGACGTTGGAAAAGGGAGAGAGGAGCGGGAGCCAGAGCCAATCTTATGTACGACGGACCTCGGGCTGGCCCATGTCGTGAAGGTACCAGGGAAGCCCGGAAGTTGGGACGAGACTGTTTTGCTGAGACCCAAAATCGCTTTGAAATCTGGCATAGACGAATTGATGACTCCAGAGAACGATACGCCCTAGACGACATCTACCATTCTTTGTTTATAGTAAACCCATACGTATTTCTTCTGTATATCTTTAATATGTACATACCTTACATTCACTCGATATATCAGACTGTATTCAGCGCTTATGAAGTTAAAAAATATTTTGCATATTATATAGACCGTACACTGTGATGTTAAATGATTCGTGAAAGATGGAAAGGGAGTCGTATCTTCAGAACTGATTTCTATGCAATAACACTTGTATTAATCTCCGATTGGTGGTCTTCGTCGATGTCAGGTGCAGCCTCCTTAGCTTCCTCTTTCGCCGGGTTTTTCTCCTCCCAT
>JABCKK010015873.1:43615-66791 GCA_018221785.1 Calocybe gangraenosa
TTTGTTCTGCGACCTTGGGAGAAGGCGCGGAGTACAAGAACAGTGACGATTCCAATGGCGATATGAACCACATACTGGGTCGGAAAGAAAGCAGAGAAAGCGGTACCGAGTATTTTGAGGACCATGAGAAGAAAAGCAGCCTAGAGATATCAGAGAAATTTCATCAGCTATGTAGCAACCTTCAAGGCGCCTGCAAGGCCATGGTACTCTATTTGGTTCAAGCGGCACAAACAAACATGTACATACATATTTACCTTACAGCAAAAGATTCTCTAACGCTGAGCAAAGGACTACTTTGGGCTTTAACATGATGGCCTCTACAATGCCGCCATCGGTCTTGACTCTGCTCCTCAAACCTAGCTCGGTCGTGCCTGAAACCCGCTCTCTTCTGGTATTTTCCTTACTAGACCTCCTGTCTTCCGCGTAGGTGTCATCCATAGCATCTGGAGCGTAGGCGTCTCCACACATGCTAGCTATCAGGCCAAAATCCACGGAAGTGATGTTTTCTCCAATGGTGACCCGGAGACGAAGTGTCATATTACTGATGGTCGATACCCTCCCTTGGATCTTGTTCAGAGATGCATTTAGCTGCTGCGGAGAACATCCTGCTAGAAGTAGAATATTCCTCATCCACGCTAAAATCCATCGCACGCTCTCTGGTTGATCCTCCTGACGGAAATTTGCTGCATGGGCTCGTGTCATAGACCGCCATCTCCCTGCAGCGGACTGCTTATCTAAACTTTTGTTTCAATATGTTTCGCTTTGCCACTGGTTCGTGACCTACCTTTCTCAAGTATCTTTGCGTATATATTCTCCAAAACGGCCCCATCTCCTCCCAGTATCCATGCTCTCGTAACATAGGCACAGCAATAAACGAGGCACGCTTGTAGTGCTAGCTGCACAATTGTTGGGTCTATATCGCGCTCGTTGTCACCTCTTCCGGATATCAGCGCTTGGGTTAAATCTTTTCCTATCATATCCTGCACTTTCTGCAGAATCTCAGGCGGAGGCGCCTGACCCTTATCTGCGTATTGTACGGACTCGGCTATGAACGCTGCCCCTTGTAGTATCTCTGCATTCAACGCATTCACCACAGCAATGACATCGGCACCCGACAAAGAGTCGGTCTGGTCAATAAACAAGTGTGCGCTCTGCAGTTCGGACGCCTTTTCCCCTAGTTGGGAACGAGTAATTTCGTGCTGGGCTTCTGCTCGGCGGAGCTCGTCCTTAACAACATGGAGTTCTTGCTTCTGGCGCTCGTACTGGCTATCCAAGTTTATCTCACGCTGACGAGCTGAGTCGAGGTCGCGCTGAAGACTGTCCATTTGCTTTCGGAAATTTAAGACTTCTACCCTCCTTTCCTCCTCGATCTTCCTCATATACCTTCTCAAATGATCGCTCTTTCGTTTGAGCTCCTCGTACGACTTGCCAACATCTGGCGTGGACCTTTCATTATGCTTTCCATAACTATGATAGTTCTCTCGTTCTTGAGGTGCCACCTGTATGACGTACCCTGGGTTAGCGCATGCGGTTCTTTGACTGAACCTATCAGCCCAAACACAGGACCCTATGCTTCTGGTGACTGCTTTAATTTTTTCTTGTTCTATAAGCTTATTTTGTTTGCCCAATGCATCGTGGAGTCAATCGACCCAAATCAATGGAACAAGAACAATGTGCGGTATATTTCAACTACGCATAATCTAGTCACAAAGCGATTGAGCTTCCACATCGGATATGCGCAGCCCAGTCTCTTCCTCTAGCATAGATCGGAGAACAATCTTTGGCTTCAAGACAATGCTGCCGGTAGCCATCTTCAAACCCAAATCTGTCGTGCATACCACACGGTCTTCCTGTTGGCACTCTTCCTTTCCATATGCGTCCTCCATCCTGTCCATATCAAAGTCGTTATCTGGGTGAACGATAATAGTTTCCCAGCTGTCACCGAGGCCCGCGTTCAGCCGGAGCGCCGCTTTGGCGATCTGTCCCAATCTTTCGTGGAACCCTAGTAAACCTCCCATGTTGGATTGTGTCTTGCGCCAACCAGAGACCACCAATACATCAATGAGGCTCTTTGCGATGTATTCCTCCATCTCCGTCTGAGTGGCGATGTCCAATGGTTTTTTCAACTGATGTTCAGTAATTTTACGCCACCCTGAGGCAAGATTTGGTGCTGTATGTTGGCGTTAGCCGGCTGTGTACTATTCTCGAGGTTGGTTACGGGCTTACTAGATCCAGAGATCCTCGAATAAAGGACAGTTAAAAAGTCGCTATGGTCCCAATGACCTGGGCACCAGGACGCGATGATCTTTTGGCAACAGCTTATCATACACGCCTGTATGCCTATCTGGACCAGCAGCGGATCGGATTCTCCACCACGATGCGCTGATATTGTTTGCAGTACCGAAACCAGCCCTCTCCCTATTGAGGCGTTTGCCCGCTCCTGGACCCCGCTGGACTTTTGAACAGCTAGGTCCATTGGGTTCGAGAAGTCCAGTGAGTCAGCCATGTGTGCGGCAATCTGGAAGATGTCCGAGTTCAGCCTGTCCAAAATGCCTACGATGCTCATTGACGCGTCGCCTTTAGCGGGTAGTTCTGATGGGCGAGGTGGCACGTCCTTGTTACAAAGAGCTTGTCGAAGCTGTTCTGACTGGCGTCGAAGTTGATCCAGAAGCATCCTGTTCTGACGCTCAAGCACGTCGAGCTGTCGTTCGTTCGATGATTTGGGCGCCTCTGTCTGCAATTCTTTTAGTATTTCTATCTCTTTGTTCTTCTCTGCGAGTTCCTCTGCTTGTTGAGTTATCCGCCTTGAAAGCTCGTCCTTCTCATGGCGCGCATATTTCAGGTCGGCTTGCGAGGTTTCCAATGCTTTCGCCGTCGATAGACAATGACCTCGAAGCTTTTCGACCGTTTTATCGCCTTCCTGACACACTTCAAGAAGACGCTGCCCCGTCTCCCTCAACTCCTTATTCTCTTGCTCGGTTTCCCGAAGCCTCTTCTGCTCTACCGCCCTCTCCCGTTTCGCGAGTTCGAAATCAGCTGCAACGTCCTCCGCCCTGGCCCCAAGCCTCCGAAGTTCCTCTAACTCTTTTTGCCCTTTTTGCACGATATCCAAAAGGCGTTTATTGCGTTCCTCCAATCCATGTCCTCGCTTCTCGCTCTCCTCGACTCGTTTTGATAATTCTCCCTTCTCCCTCTGCGCTATTTCCAATTCTGCTCTCACCCCCCGGATTTCCACCGACTGCCCATACCGAACCTCTTCAAGGCCTCTTATCTTTTCCAGACTTTCTCTCGCATCCTTCTTTGCCAAAATTTCTCCTTCCTTCATCCGCTCTATCTCTTTCTTGAGCGATTGAAGAGCGGCTTCCATAAGCTGTATTTTCTGCACCCGTTGTTGACTCTCGTCGTCTGCGCTCTGCCTTCGTCGCTGCCCCATCTGCGCAAGGTCATCCAATGCGTCCCAGAGATTGTCCTCTACTTCCCGTCTATCTGACCCGCCATTATCCACGGGCTTCTCAATTTCCGGGGGTTCAACCGGTTCCGCGTGGACCTGGTGAAGGAAGTCGGTGGAAATGGATTGGGACAAAACGTCGAACATGTCCTCATCCAGGCTTGGTGACTCGTTGCCTCTGTTTAAAGGCTCTGGAGGTATCGTTGTTTGCTCTGCAGCAACTGCCGTCCAATCGCCTCCCTGCTCATCTTCAACGCTAGGCCGAAGACTGGTGCTACCTGAGTGCGGCGGCTCGTTGTTGGGAGTAGGGGCTCTAGTAGACTCCATGCTAGTTACTTTTTTCTCCTTTACTTCAGTCTTCTTCCTCTCCTGTCGACCTTGCGAGGTCGAACGTATCTTTGGTACGCCCATGAGCATCCCGACCATTGACCATGGTGAGTTTGACTTTGCCATCAGTGTGTTGGACTTTTCTAGAACAGAATTACTTTACTGAAGGTTGGCTATATTAGCGGATGCGCACATGTCCGCATCGATGTCCGCATCGTGCTCCCCCTGTGCCGTGGTTGACACGTGTAGTGAGTTCTCCGCCAATTATGTGTTCCATAATGTGGGGTTCTATCGATTTTGATGTAACATACCTTAGTTAAGAAGCATGCTTGAAGGTCATGATACGATCATCACGTATAATTCTAGTTACATAGCCATAATATCTTGTTTCAACCCCAAAACCGCACTCCCGCAGCATCAGTCTTAAGATTGAGATAATTAAGAACGCAGGTCGTTTACACGGATCACGTGATGGCCGATCACCACAGGTTGCCAGCCTCAGCTTCACGCACTCCATCTATCAACTTTTTTTTTTTCAATCTAACTAGAACGGCGGAGGATTTAGTGGACATGGCGAAGGGAACTATGGCTAATAATGTAGCTGTATCTTCTAATTGGATGGCCTTAAAACAAGTAGGAATTGCTCGATCTATTTCCTCCCCAAATGCTACTAAGGTCTTGCTGTTTGACTTAAAAGAGGCTTCCGGGAAAACGCACGCACAAACCAGAGAGAACAGACGACCCCCCACGGAAACGACGAAAGCTTTACAGTACACATCCATCTGCCCCCGAACCAAGCGACATGGTGCAACCGTCTAAACGTGTAGGTACTGGATCGGGTGGCAGTGAAGACGTGAAGGATGGAGCATCTCCTTCCTTGCTGCGACGCATGATCTTGGGAGAAATGGATTACTCAGAAACCCAACGACTGTAAGGGGATTGAAACATGCGTGTTTGGCTCCCTGTTTTAATACAACACCTATTTCAGGCCTGGAAAATATCTCGCACTTGACTGTGAAATGGTGGGCGTGGGTACTGATGGCATTGAATCGTCACTTGCTCGCGTTAGTGTAGTCAACTTCTATGGAGTAGTCCTGATGGACGAGTTTGTTCGGCAACGGGAACGAGTTGTTGATTATAGAACACAGTACAGCGGCGTACGCGCTTCAGATCTAGTGAAAGGTTCGCATTTGATGTCCCAACGGAAATTCAACTTAACGTCTATATCAAGCGAAACCTTTTGATCAGGTTCAGAAACAAGTAGCAGACCTTCTCAAAGACAGGATATTGGTCGGACATGCTGTTCATCATGATCTAAAGGTCACTGCAGCTTGCAATGATAGAATCGATTTGAAGCTAACTAAAGTCATGTACAGGCTCTGCTTCTATCTCACCCTCGCCAAATGACACGCGATACTCAATACTACGCTTGGAAATACAAAGTTGTAAAAAGCAAATATGTGGCTTTGAGGAATCTCGTCAAACAGGAAATAGGCGTCACGATTCAAAGTGGTGAACATTCTAGTGTAAGTTGATCCATATGTCCAGATTGATGCTAAGGCTGATGATAATCATCAGGTAACGGATGCTCGAGCTACTATGGCCGTCTATCGTTCACATCAGAAGGTGTGGGAGAAATCCCATAACCTCGCAGCAAGAACAAAGCGTAAACGGGACAAGCAGGATGATACGGGTGAAGACAAATCTGTGGGTGAAACGGGGTCGGAATTTCCTGGAGGTGGACGTAAAGGAGTTAGCTCAGGCTTGTCCACCGTAGTGCGACGGGTTTCAGCTGGTGGTGAAAAGAAAAAGTGGTGGAAGCAATTAGCGGGAGGCGCCAGATCAGAGGTTGTTTGACAAGTGCTGTTGTGCAATCTGGACATGTATTTCACGTGTGTGGTGTGTGGTCAATGTTTATTCCTTTCTGGGGCAACGGGACTTAGTGAGTGACTCTGTAAAGGTGACATGCTGATAACTGCGTAACTTTAAACGACAATTCTAAGTCCAAAATCGGTGGCGCGGTCACATCGTCTCGGGCTGTATCTGTCTTAACCTTTTCCATCATTACTGCGGCTGCGCAGCTCGTCAACAGGAGAATTTACGTTCGTTCATTCCATTCACTCCACCTCTTCTTTTCCAGATCATCTCATGATCAATCAATGTGGCGGAGTATGGTCTTTGTGCCAACCATTACTGTGACAAGTCCGGTCTCATCGCCAGATCTCGACTTCACGCTTCCAGAAACTCTGAACGTGTTATTTGCGTGTTGTCTACAAGCCCTCCATCTCGTAAGTTCAAAAAGGTGTCTCAAATTCCCGGCCGTCAATCACTGCTCCAACTATGACACCTTCTCGACAGCCATACAGTGGCACCTCTCGCAAGCTTGTGCTTGCTTTCGACGTCGGGACAACATTCAGCGGGATTTCCTATAGGTCAGATGGCGTGCAAGTCCCTTTTGCTCTACCCACTAACATCCTTGCAGTGTTCTTGATCCTGGCCAAGTGCCAGAAATCAAAGGCGTGACTAGGTAGCCATCAATAACTCTATCCTTGTCGAGGTGCAGCTGATGTTGTCGCCAGATTTCCTGCACAGGAAAAAGTCGGAGGCGCATCCAAAATACCGACCATTATTTACTATGACCAAGAAGGAAATGTTCGCGCCGTGGGTGCAGAAGCCACTCGCGAAAGCCTGCAAGATATCATTGAAGACGAAGGTTGGATTAAGGCTGAATGGTATTCCTCTTTTGTTGATAGTTGACCCATCATTCACATTCATACCTTGCGATCCAAAGGTTCAAATTACACATGCGCCCAAAGGGTATCGCAGGCTCGAATCCCTTGGACGATATCCCTTCTCTTCCGCCGGGGAAAACCGTGGTTGACCTATTCGCAGATTTCCTCAAATACTTATATGCCTGTGCTGAGACTTATATCCAGGAGTCCCACGCTAATGGGCCTCAATTGTGGACAACGGTACAAGGGGCCATAGAATTTGTGCTTACACACCCAAACGGGTGGGAGGGTGGACAACAGCAGCAAATAAGGAGAGCTGCTATCCTTGCTGGTCTCGTACCAGACACAACTGAAGGGCGCGCACGCGTTCACTTCGTCACTGAAGGAGAGGCCAGCTTACATTTCTGCATTCAAAGCGGCCTCACGACGGACGCGATCAAGGTACCCCGGCCTTCTCATATACTAGCATAACCAGTGCTTACTTTGAAACATCATAGGCTGGAGGAGGTATAATGATAGTCGATGCGGGAGGAGGTACCATTGATATCAGCGCATATGGTGGAGCATCAAAGACAGGCTCTTTTGAAGAGATTACTGCTCCACAATGTGAGTACCTACAATACCAAGCTGTTTCCGCTATACTCAGCGCCATGTAGGTCATTTGCAAGGGTCTGTCTATGTTACTACGCGTGCAAAGAAATTCCTCGAAAGTCAGCACCCCGTGTTAGATGTCAGTATCTGTTAACCCTCCAAATTACATAGACTATTTTCGCGGCTCCAAGTTCACGGACGACGTTGGAGTCATGACTGACTACTTCGACAAAAAGGCTAAACTGACTTTCGACTCGAACCCCCTCTTCATCAAATTCGGCGGTGCTCGCGATAGAGACCCAAAGTATCGGGTTCGGGGCGGGCAACTCACGCTTCCTGGGTAAGTCAAATTTCCTCATAGGGCCGTTTTTATATTCCAAACAATAATAGAGAAGACGTCGCTACTTTCTTCGAGCCATCCGTTTCATGTGTTGTGCGAGCGATAAAGACGCAGTGCATATCGGCCAGAAAACCCATATCAGTGTGTAGCTTCTCAAATCTCTTTACGGAGTCTGAACTATATAGTCCGTTTTTTTGGTCGGAGGGTTTTCTGCCAGCGAGTACCTCTTTGCGAAGCTCAGGGAAGCATTAGAACCGCTTAACCTCAATCTCTGCCGACCTGATAGTCACCTGTATGTTATTTCTTTCAGATGGTGTCTTTATCAGTTGACATAGCTAACGCCGTTCAGGAATAAGGCTGTGGCTGATGGCGCGGTGTCTTTTTACTTAGATCACAACGTTGCTGTGCGAGTATCACGATTCGTATATGGGTCACAATGCAACACAGCTTATGATCCAAGCGACCCTGAGCATCGCACTCGTTCCAGCTCAACATACAGAGCCCTGGATGGTAGTCGACGTCTACGTGATGCTTTCGGTGTCATCTTAAGCAAGGTCCGTACTTGTCATCTACGTCTTCCAATTTGTCAATAGCAGCTTACTCCACTACTCAGAACGTCCAGGTATCCGAAACACAAGAGTTCCGATGTCCGTTTTTTCAGATTTCATCAGATCGCTTTGGGCTTGATAATATTTACAACCCTATCCAATGTTATCGAGGATTGCTCGACGAGCCTCGCTGGTGGAGATCTGATGGTACGCGCGGCCGATTATCCTTAGCCGATTTATCTTATAGTCATTGAATTAGAAGAATTTTCAACCTTGTGTACCATCGAGGCGGATACTTCAGAAGTTAGTGGCAGGCTTAGACCTCTCATTGGCCGGGGGGGGCAGGCCTATTTCAGAATGGACTTCGATGTCGTTCTTTCACTTGGACTCACAGAATTAACAGCTCAAATTGCATGGATGGATAATGTATGCAACAATTGTTGAGATTTTCTGAATTGAAAACCAGCTGACATATCTTTTTCAGGGTGTCGAAAGAAGGTAGTAACATGATGTGATCATATCAAAGTGGTGCTAACTGGTCTTTAGGAGTCCCGCAAAGGTTGTTTATGATGTTGACTGAAGGTGTCTTCTTGAAGCAGTACAAATAATCAATAATTTAACGCCATGAGCTATGGTCGCACACACCGACAGGGAGTGGGAGTTGGACGATAAGCACAGTTTGAATGTATTCAGGTTGCGTGACGCTTGGTGTGAATGTTTTCCAGATGAGTGGACACCGCTGAACAATTAATTCCTGCACGGTTGACACTATGCAAACTCTGAACTTCAATTGTGATCATGATGCAACGAGGTGCGCAGCTTGTGAAAGAGAGAAACAAAGCTTGTAGCGCATTCAATCATTCATCTGTTCGATTCCAGACCCACTCTTTAATCAATGCATGTAAAGCATGCTTGTCACAGAAAGATCTTGGTGGTGCTCATCTCCAGATCTCGACTTGACACTGTAAAAACGGTGAACGTGTCGACTGCGCGTTCCCTGCGAGCACTCCATCTCATAAGCTTAAAAAGAAGTCCCAGATCCAACACGCCAGGTCCTCAATTGCTGCCCCAACCATGAAACCTTGCCGGCAAGCATACAATGGTACCTCTCGCAAGCTTGTGCTTGCCTTCGACGTGGGGACTACGTTTAGCGGCATATCCTACAGGTCAGATGATGCGCAGCTCCTTTACTTTGCTAACACCATTGCAGCATTCTTGATCCAGGACAAGTGCCGGAAATTCAAGGAGTGACGAGGTACTCGATCGCTAAAATCATTATAGCTTGTTGAGTTGCAGGTAATATTGTTTGCAGATTTCCTGCACAAGAAAAAGTGGGAGGCGCATCAAAAATACCAACTATCATCTACTACGATCAGGAGGGAAATGTTCGCGCTGTGGGCGCTGAGGCAACCCGAGACAGTCTGCAAGACCTCATAGAAGACGAAGGCTGGATCAGCTGAATGGTACTGTTTCTCTTATTCTGACACTCGATGCATTGATCACACTCATGCGCACGATCCCAAAGTTCAAATTACATATGCGCCTAAAGGGTATCGCAGGCTCAGATTCACTGGACGATATTCCTCCCCTTCCGCAAGGGAAATCTGTGGTTGGCCTACTCGCAGATTTCCTCAGATACTTATATGCCTGTGCCGAGACTTATATCCAGGAGTCCCATGCTAATGGGACTCAGCTGTGGTCTTCGGTACAGGGGGCCATAGAATTCGTGCTTACCCATCCAAACGGGTGGGAGGGTGGACAACAGCAGCAAATGAGGCGAGCCGCTGTAATCGCTGGTCTCATACCAGACACAACTGAGGGACGCGAACGTGTCCACTTCGTTACTGAAGGAGAGGCCAGTCTACATTTCTGCATTCAAAGCGGCCTCACAACAGACGCGATCAAGGTAGTCTGCCTTTCTAGCATCTGTGTAACCAATGCTTACTTTGAAACATCATAGGCTGGAGGAGGTATAGTGATAGTCGATGCGGGAGGTTACCATTGATATCAGCGCATATGGTGGAGCATCAAAGACAGGCTCTTTTGAAAAGATTATTGCTCCGCAATGTAGGTATCTACAATTCCAAGCTGTTTCCGCTATATTCAGCGCCATGTAGGTCATTTTCAAGGGTCTGTCTATGTCACTACACGTGCAAAGAAATTCCTCGAAAGTCAGCACTCCGTGTTAGATGTCGGTATCTATTAACTCTCCAAATTATACAGACTGTGTTCGCGGGTCCAAGTTCATGGATGATGTTGGAGTCATGACTGATTACTTCGACAAAAAGGCTAAACTGACTTTCGACTCGAACCCACTCTTCATCAAATTCGGTGGTGCCCGCGATAGAGACCCGAAGTATCGAGTTCGGGGCGGGCAACTCACGCTTCCCGGGTAAGTCAAAGTTCCCTTGAGGCTATCCATTCTGTTCTCAGTCATAACAGAGATGATGTTGCTACATTCTTTGAGCCGTCCATTTTGTGTATCATGGACGCGATAACAGCGCAGTGCGAGTCAGCGAAAAAGTCCATATCAGTGGGTAGACAAGATCTTTTTAACCCTTTCTCAGTGTTTGAATGATATCAGTCTGTCTTTCTGGTCGGAGGGGTTTCCGCCAGCGAGTACCTCTTCACAAAGCTCAAGGATGCATTAGAACCACTTAGCTTGAATATATGTAGACCCGATAGCCACGTGTACGTTGCTTTTCTCTCCGGAGACGACGTTCTCATCTATTGCGATAATCCATTTATGCCACATAGGAATAAGGCTGTAGCCGATGGTGCGGTGTCCTTTTATTTGGATCACAATGTTGGTGTACGGATATCAAAATCTATCTATGGGTCACAATGCAGCACAAGATACAACCGAGCCGACCCGGAGCACCGTGCTCGTTCAAGCGGCACGTTTATAGACCTAGATGGCTGCCCGCGACTACGCGGTGCATTCCAGATTATTCTACAAAAGGTTTGCATCTGGAACACCTTATCCAAATCGCGGATGCCCGTTAACCTCGTCGCTTAGAATGTCCAAGTATCTGCAACTCAAGAGTTCCGACGTTCATTTAGTCAGATATCGTTTGATTGTTCTACTCTTGGTTATATTTCCACCCCTGTCCAATTTTATCGAGGTCCACTCGAAAAACCTCGCTGGTGGAAATCTGGTGGTGCGTGCAAACATTTGTTTCCCACCTAAACCTATGACCTGTTATATTAGGTGGATTTTCGACTTTGTGTACTATTCAGGCGGATGCTTCGAGGGTCAGTAGAGGCCTAAAACCTCAGCTCGGGCTGAGTGGGCAGACTTATTTTCATATGAAGTTCGATATCGTTCTGTCCCTTGGGCTCACAGAATTAACAGCACAAATCGCGTGGATGGACGGCTATGTACTGAATTGTCAGAGTATAATCCAGAAACTGATAACATCTGTTTTTCAGGGTGTGGAAAGAAGGTGTGCACTGACATACAATATACAACCCTGCAGACCCAATGATTACCTTCCACTCAGGAGCCCTGCAAAGGTTGTTTATGACGTTGATGACACTAGTTCAGGAAATGATACCCGAGCGTTCCTGGTGGACAGCGAAGGATTTTTGTTATGTCATCAATTTCTTGTCACGCAAACGCCATCTAGGCAATATATATTACATTTCTAGGCCTTTAAGGCGAATGAGTAATCGAGTCAACCAACGCGTGGAACTTATTGTGATCATGAAATGACGGCGCGTGGCCCGTATAGTTCGTAAATATTCATGTGCTTCTCTCAGAACTTGTCTTTCCCGCCGTCATGACATGTGGATTCCTACTTCTGGTTCACTTTATCTAGTGTTACATCAGATTAAGTCACGATTAATACAGGTAGTGTCAGTCACTGTTAAAAGTCCGGTGGGATTCGAAGTTACCATCTGCGCCGATGTAGACTTGATGTTTGCGAGCATTCTGCTTTATCAGCAAGCACCTCATCAATAAATTCAAAAGGTCCTGAGTTTCCAGGTCAGGTCCCCAATCATTATTCTATCCATGACACCTTCTCGACGACCGTATGCTGGTACCTCTCGCAAACTTGTGCTTGCCTTCGACGTGGGGACTACATTTAGTGGCATCTCCTACAGGTCAGGGGACATGCAGGTTTCTGTACTCCGCTAGCACTGCCGTAGTGTCCTTGACCCAGGGCGGACGCCCGATATCAAAGGCATGACGAGGTGCCCATCAACTATTCGCTCTTGTCGCTGCGACTGATTCTATCGCCAGATTCCCTGCACAGGAGAAAGTTGGTGGCGCATCCAAAATCCCAAGCATCATTTATTATGGGCCAGATGGAAAAGTTCGCGCTGTGGGTGCAGAAGCCACTCGTGAGAGCATCAAGATAACATTCAAGAAGAGGGCTGGATTAAAGCTGAGTGGTACGTTTCCTAGTTTCCCACTAGTGTCCTATACATCATTCATCCTTCGCGCCAAGGTTCAAGTTACATATGCATCCCAAAGGGATTTGGGACTCGAACCCCATGAGTAGTATTCCCCCTCTCCCACTAGGGAAAACTGTGGTTGACCTATTCGCTAACTTTCTTCAATACCTACAAGGCTTGTGCCAGAGCTTACATCCAGGAGTCTCATGCTAATGGACTTCAATTGTGGGCCTCAGTTCAAGGGGGTATAGAATTTGTACTAGCTCACCCAAACGGGTGGGAGGGTGGACAACAGCAACAATTGAGGAGAGCTGCTATTCTAGCCGAACTTGTACCAGACACAGCTGAGGGACATGCACGCATCCATTTTGTCACCGAGGGAGAAGCTAGTCTGCACTTTTGCATCCAAAGTGGTCTTACCACAGATGCAGTCAAGGTGGCTTACCTTTTACACTTTTGTCACAATTACGGCTTACTGGAATACTTTTTAGGCTGGAAATGGAATAATAATAGTCGATGCGGGAGGAGGTACTATTGACATAAGTGCATATGGTGGGTCATCGAAGCCAGGATCTTTTGAAGAGATTACTGTTCCACAGTGTAAGCTCCATAATTTCTTATCACATATCCCTGAATTCAAAGCCATCTAGGTCATTTGCAGGGGTCCATATATGTGACAACTCGTGCCAAAAGATACTTTGAAGGTCAGTGCTTAGCGTCGTGATTTATTAGTAGTACTTTGACCATTAGTTTTGTACATTACTTTCGAGGGTCCAAATTCATGGACGATGTCGAAGCTATGACTGAATATTTTGATCAAAAGGCCAAGCTGACTTTTGGCTCTGCCCCACTCTCTATCAAATTTGGCCGTATCCACGATAGAGACCCAAAGTATCAGGTCCGGGGTGGACAGTTTCCCATGCCATAGTACGTGGAAGTATATCTGAAGGGCCGTTTATGTTGTTTTTGATAATAATTAGAGGAGATGTTACAGCCTTTTTCGACCCATCTGTTGCATGCATTTTTCAAGCGATAAAGACGCAGTCTATGTCAGCCAAGTTGTCGATATCGGTGGGTTTATTTCTTATCGTTGATTACCCTACAAGTGATCTAAAAGAATTCAGTTTATCTTCCTGGTTGGTGGGTTCTCTGCAAGCGAATACCTCTGTACAAAGCTCAAGGAAGCGCTCAAACTACACGGTCTGAGCCTCTGTCGCCCTGATAGCCACTTGTATTTCATTTTTCTATCTAATTGTTGCAAATATTCAAGTTTCAACATAGAAACAAGGCAGTAGCCGATGGTGCGGTATCCTTTTATTTGGATCACAATGTTCGTGTGCGAAGATCAAGACTTATATACGGGACAGGTTGCCATGTCCAGTACGATCCAGCCAACCCCGAGCACCTTGCGGTAAAAGCTCTATCTTTAAAGAGGTGGATGGGCACTGGGGCGTGCCTGGTGTGTTCAGTATCATCTTACACAAGGTTTGCGTTTGGACTACATTACACCCCAAATCTCCAAATCTCCCACTTACCTTATCACCACTTAGAATGTTCAGGTCTCCGAAACCCAAGAGTTTCGGCAGCCATATTCCAAAATTGAAGCCAATCGCCATAGTCGACAATCTAATCATTGTACTCTATACCGTTATCGAGGTGCACTTGATAAACCTGGTTGGACAAATGACGGTACGCACCGCGCGCACGCAAACGACTGTATCTGATTGCTGAAGTAGACGACTTTTCAACCCTGTGCACCATTGAAGCAGACACTTCTAAGATAGCTAAGAGCCTTAGGCCTCAAAAAGGCCTGGGAGGGGAGACTTATTATGAAATGGACTACGATATCATTCTCTCTTTTGGGCTCACTGAGTTGACGGCTCAAATCGCCTGGCAGGACAATGTATGTAGTTATTGTCGAAGTGAATAGTTGACCAACTGATATATCTTTGCTCAGGGTGAGGAAAAAAGGTATTTTTCGATACATTTCTTGGGATGATCTGAAACTGGAGTTAACTCTTTCTTCAGAAGCCCTGCAAAAATTGTTTATGATATTGAAGATGATGGTTGTGGACACGGCAACTGATAGAGCCACCGTGTACGCAGAGTCAGCCTACATCACTTCTACTGCATGCTCGAGCAAACGTCCACTTGTTCTCTTAAAACTCTACTCAACACTGCCGCGGTGTCCCTTCGGTGAGATAAACAGAGTCTGGGTCGGTGGTTTCAATGCTTAGTCTTTAAATCGGCTTCTACCTGGGTGGTAATATATATACATGTACATTCCTTCCACGTCGAGGATGCCTGGCTTGTATCAGATCACTAAGCGCTGCGTACTAAGTGACTTTGCGGCACAAGAGACCCCAGTTAAGTGAGATATGTAAAATTTGACCAGTTCAGAACCGGGTCTTAAATAGGTATCCAAATTATGCTTAATCCAAATTATGCTTAATTAAATTATGTACCATTGGGAATTTAAGATTGTTTGATTGTTTCAGTAGCGGATAGCGACAGACCTGCTACCTTGTGGGCGCTGTAAACCCTGGCATTAGAGATGCCCAAGTTTGTGTCATGGTCAAAGTGTTGATCATCTGTAGAGACGAAGTTGAATGACAGTGATAGTGATAGCATAGAAAAACGTGATGCCCTCTGAGAGATCCAGAGCAACCAAACCTTATACTAACTTCATTCTTTTTGCAAAGCGCCACAATCCAGGTCTTAATCGATTTGGAGGACCCACATCACGTGTGTGCGACGATTTATGTGTACTCAAGGATATTAGTCAGGCTTTCCCAGCGCTTATAATCTTCGGAATCACCGGGCCGCTTTGTATCAGCAATTTTAGCACATCACATTCAACTATTTCTACATATTACTTTCGCAATGAGCTCACTATCGACGATAAACGAACTCATTGCAGGTAGTGTGGGAGGAGCAGCACAAGTTCTTGTGGGCCAACCCCTAGACACGATAAAGACTCGTGCACAGATCGCGCCAAGTTCAGTGAAAATATGTCACCTCATCACCGCTTAGCCTGACCCCTATGGCCCACGCAGGAGGGATGTTTGTAAGCTCTTCCTCTCATATGCAATAGTATACCTAAGCCAGAACTATATACTAGAAGGGACCAATGGATATCCTTGTACAGACTCTCCGGAAAGAAGGATTTTTTGCGTTGTACAAAGGTAGCAAGCTCCTGAGTATATGACATACGATTTCTGACTCGCACAAAGGAATGGCAAGCCCTTTGATAGGAATTGCAGGCGTAAACTCAGTTTTATTTGCGTCCTATGGCATCTCACGACGAATAATATCGCCATTCCCACAATTATCGCTCAAGGAGACAGCTCTGGCTGGTGCCATGGCAGGCGCGGCCAATGCTATCGTTGCAAGTCCAGGTATTTCATTATCTATAAACCATTTTCAAACATTGACAAACCATCAGTCGAGATGTTCAAAGTTCGCATGCAGGGACAATATGGAGCGGCAACTGACCAACGTTTACGAGATCTTGCTCGGGACATGTGGTCGAAGTGGGGGCTTCGGAAAGGCGTTATGAGAGGTTATTGGGTGAGAGTCTGAGACGGCTGGGAAATGTAGTACATTGAATTCTGACGTTCGTATCTCAGATAACTCTTGCCCGGGAGATACCTGCCTATGCTGGGTGACTTTACTACCCTGCTTCTCTCAAATATTATGATTGACCTGCAAGACTAGGTTCTATACAGGTAATCGGATGTTACAAATTACGTGTTCCTTATCACATTGTCCCACCTAGCGTTCGAGTTCTCTAAACGTCAGTTTTCGAAAACATATGGCCCACAGCTACCCGTCTGGGCTTTACTTGCTAGTGGGTTACTAAGAAAAAAGTTCGAGGATGACTCACTCTCCAAGAAAACTTTGGCACGATGGGTGACAAAGTATGAGCCTTGGAAGTGGCCTAACGAGTGTCGTCTTTCAGTATACTTGGTGGGGTTTAGGATCACACGCTTACATTCTGGTGGAGAAATCTCTTCGAAGGCAGGCACTTTTGAGTCAGACTTTTGACCATATGCGCTCAAATCTACCGTCCCCCCACCAGCGTCGACGATCAGGATGCCGCGCCCTTCCTGTGAGCATCGTAATGCTGGTTGAAGACAACTTAGTATGTGGGGTATGTGACGCCTACCTTCAAGCCATCAGATGTGAGACCACTCTGGATACAAAAGTGTAGACTAGCTTCTCCTTCTGTAACGAAGAAGATTCGCGCGCGGCCTTCAGGCGTATTTGGTATCAGCTTGGCAGCTATAGCTGCCCGGCGCATTTGTTGTTGCTGTGCGCCTCCCCAGCCGTTGGGGTGTGCCAGGACGAATTCGATATTGGATTCGACAGAAGCCCAGAGTTCGACACCATTTGCATGACTGTCTTCAATGTAAGCCCGTGCGCGATCGTGGAGATACCTCATGAAATCTGCAAATAAGTCCACGACTGTTTTGGTTGCTGGCAAAGGTGGAAGAGCTTGGGTGATATGGTCAGTATGTCCAGCATTGGGACGCATATGTAATTTGAACCTTGAATCTTCGTCAATTTGTTGTCGGGTACTAGCGACCACATCTTTTGAGAGATAAGAGCAGGGCTCACCATTCCGACTTGGTCCAACCTTCATCCTCAGCTATTTCATCTATACCATCCTGAGTGGCTTCAGCCCCAACAGCACGTACGTTCCCACTTTGGTCATAATAGATTACTGTCGGGATTTTTGAATCACCCGCGACCTGGGGCGGGAACCTGACATAAGGCCCAGCGCATAATGGTCGCCCCCTAAGCTTATATATGGACTTACCTTGTTACACTCCTTATTTCAGAGGGTTGACCTGGATCAAGGATACTAAGGGGGTCCCTGATCAGCATAGATCAGCGACAACTAGTTGTGTCATACCTATAAGAAACTCCACTATACGTCGTTCCAATATCAAACGCTAGAACCAGTTTTCTTGTAGGACCTCCATAAACTGGGCGCGTGGACAGCATTTCAAGATGGTTCTAGGGGAAGAAAGGATGTTCGCGGAGCATTAAGACCTCAGCGAACTAGTTAGGCGCAGATCGAACTCGGCCATGCGTGCCACACGTTGGGTGAAGTAGTCAAGGAAGCATCACCTGCTATTTAGTCAAAATTCTTTTTTACCTCATGTAAAGGGTAAGCACTCTTCACATGCGTATCCGTTTTGCCCACGTTGCAAGGTTATGCAATAAGGATAGTACAAAGAAAGGCATCGAAGCTAATAAACAAGATTATGAGTTACGGGATATCGGAGAACCGCCAACAGTATGAAGACGAAGACCTATGATAATGTGCAGCTCTCCAGATGCTGTGTATCAGTGAAGTAGAGCCGGGACATCGTGTATCGTGCATCACAGATTGTAACTCACACTCCCAACCAGATATGTGATATAAAAGAGGACGTAAGGGTGATGTGCTTGAGAGCGATAGTTTTGATTAGATCCGTTGTAAACATACCTCCCCTTGCATCTGAGAAGCGTGTCAGGGGAGCAAGATTGGCGGGGTCCATAGCAGACTAGATGAGCTGCGCTCGTTTGTATATCCGGATCACAGTTTACGAAGTAACAGATCAAAAGGGACTCCAACCATGGATCCTTCACCTTTTTGAAGACTGATAGACCAAAACATTTGCCCCAAATGAATTGCATCCAAGCTGGGAAGAAAAACAGAAAAAGGATGAACAACACGAATAAACTCAACACATAGAAAGGAACACGATAGAAATTAAATCTTTGAGAGCGCTCGCGCATCAGTGAATTCAAGACACCAAGTAACGGAGTCACGTCGCAGTGACAGAAAATATCATCACGTGCAAACCCGTGGGCTGAGCAAAAAGCAAAAAGTGATTTGTAACCATGCTACATTCGCATAGGTTAATGTCCCCTTCGGGGTGACATACGAAAAAATTGGAACGATACAGAGAAGATTAGCATGGCCCCTGCACAAGGATGACACGCTTTCCCGGAGTGGTAGATCTACGGATCTCAATATTTATTTTGCTCGGGCTCTCAATACACACTTTAAGGTGATACGCCCAGAGCTAGGATTCTTATGCGCTCTTCTAAACTTTTCCCCCATCGAAAAGCTGATCGACCATTTGTGGATTGTCCTGCGTTGTATAAATAGTGTCAAACAAAAATCTTAAGAGCTCTTAGAACAATGGAGTTTCGAAGTACTTGCCAAAGGCCACTGTCCGCCCCTCTCCTGCTGTTCAGTGAGTCAGAATGGGCAAAGGTAAAAAGATAAAAAAGTATAAAGTATGCACAGCGTACACGAGCGAACGTTCCCGGACTAACCTTGATAGGCCCCAGACTCAAAGTACCTTGTGGTCGTTAATCCTTGGGGTACACCTGGAAACCCGTTTTTCGTCAACAATGTTTCGGCTTGGTTCCAGTTGATGATGCAGGATGATTATCCTGGGGAAGATGTCAAGACCGTCTTCACTCAAGGAACGGTGCGTTAATCAAGTTTAGTGTATCTTGATTCCACTGTGTATACTGAAAGCCTCTACTAAATGTAACAGCATAACGAGATTATTGTTGAGCTTTCCGGCTCAATAGATATACTTCCTTACCTTGGAAGTCACCATTACGCGAGGTTCTTGAAGCCCCCACACAATGACTCTGACCAGATCTCACATATCTACGAGTATGACTACGAGACCCAAAATGATCCCACCCGGCGGAGTAAGTGTCTCTGGTTAAAAGCACGTTGGCTTCATTTCATTGAAGCATCTAGGCTGGAAAGCTAATTATCCAACCGACTTTGATATAGCAATTTTTCCTATCAAATACCCTTATCCCCTTCCTACGCCCGCTCCTCCTCCACCATACCATGTCACGTATGCAAAACGCCCCAAAAATGTTCAACCTGTTGTACCCTTGGCTGAACCATGGAGGGAAACGGTCCCTCCAGAGACGGTGGACGAATTCTCTACGAAGCGAGACCCTTACGAAGAGGGTAGCACATCATAATTATTATTCTCTTTCCTCCACTAAGTTTCTAACAATTAGCTGACGATGCCGAGCAACTCCTCAGAACTATCATTCCACCCGCAGTAGTGATATGCGACATCTACGCTAATGTTGTATACCTAGGCTTGTTGTACTACAATATGTACTAAGCGCCAACTCTTCATGAAGCTTCCAACAGCCCATGAATGTGGAAGGAAGGGAGAAAATATACCTATTCTCACGACGGGTCATCACATGGCTCAATATAGCTTCGAGGACTGACACCCACGGCCCGTTACATATTTCCTGAACCCACACACCTGACCTATTCTCCAACACTGCCGTCATCAACAGCACTCGTTCTCGATGAGTTACAATAATAGAATGAATGGTAAGAACCCATAGAATCCCTCCTCCACAAGCATGAGGGTTCTACCGATTAACGGTTCTCTGCGGTTCCGGTCTGGAGCATATATGGACTGATGTGGCTCGATGTTGACAGTCCCCCCTTCCCCCCTTCAAGTCTGATGAAGCCACTGAATCTACTGATATTCTGCATCCCAATAAGCTATGCTGTTAACTTGATAGATTACCCCTCGTCGGCGATACCGCTTGAGCATCTCTTCAACAATCAAGCCGCCTCCCCTGGTGGATCTGCCAATTTTGACGGGTTGGGAGCTAGCTTTGACAGTCAGTTCCTTCCACCAGGCCCGTGGACTTTCGATGGAATAAGCGTACGAGGACTTCACTGCATATCCATATAATCGCTTAGTAATGATGAATTGGTCCAGTACGACCTTCCTTCAACATGGGGAGCAAGAAATGACAATGTCATCGCGAATGCACAAGTTCTACCCCTCTCAAAACCGACCTTTGCACATGAGCTGCATTTCTTGTACTCTGGGGACGCGTCAGGAGGTGAGTAGATAGGCAAACATCTCCACACATACACATGTCCTTAGTTTTGTTCTAAGAAGGCGAATTTGTTGCAAATTTTGTGTTGACATTTACGGATAACTCAACCCAGCTTTTGCAAAGTAAGGATATATTTCTACCTTTATCATCTGATTTTAAAATCTCTCTGCCAGTGTATGCCAAAAATTGGTGGAGATGGCCAAATCTAAATAATGGAGCCATACAAACGTGACTTTATTTCTCTTTTTTGCCTCTGTTTCAAACCAACTGAACTTGACAAGACCGTTCCATTTCGAAAACGCAGGCGCTTCAAAGAACTTTAACTCGAGTCAGATCTACCAATGGTCAACCTCCATCTTTTCAGAGCGTGCTCTCAAAAGCATAACCTTCCCCCCTGTCAAAAGTCGGCACAGGCTTCACATCTTTGCCATGTCCCTATCTCAGTCTAATGTTTCCGCTACCGGTACATCTGCTGCTACCAGCCCTTTGCTTTCCATCCGTCAGGCACGCTTCACCAACCGCTGGGAGATGATCAAAGGTGTGCGTGCCCAAGCCGTCGAAGTGACACTCGCGAACCTTTTGCCCGCTTTCATGCTCTCGCGGAATACATCCGTTACCACGCGGATGGACATTTCGATCACGGGAGCCGGGGTGAGGACTGTAACTCCAGGATCAGTACTCCGTTTAGTCCCGGGAGATCAGGCGAGAGTGGACGTTTTCGTGACGGGAAGCAGAGCGAATGGTGTAGCAAGCGTCCACATTCGGGATAGTCGCGGCCTGATCGTCCCAAAGGGACCTCCTAATTCGTATGCGGAGTGGTATGAGTGAGTGACCACCTATAGATTAACGCCTCGAGTGAAAACCTGATACTTCGCAGCTGGGATCTCCACCGGTTCAACAGTTCTACATGGAATCACCACATCGAAACGTTTGGAAAGGTGATATGTCATCCACACAGATGGCCACATCTATGGCTCAAATATGCACCAATTTTAGGACGTCATCTACGATCAATTCATTGCGAATTTCACTGCCTCTAAATTTAACGCAAGCCAATGGGTTGATTTCTTCGACCAGGCAGGGGCAAAGTATTTTGTCCTCGTTACCGTTTGTTTTTAGCTTTCCCTTGTCATTTCGAAAACCTAACAAGTAACAGAAACATCACGACGGCTTTGCCTTATTTGACACCAAAAACACGACACACCGAAGTAGCGTTCATCTCGGCCCCAAACGTGATTTCGTAGCAGAGCTTATGGCTGCAGCGAAGAAGGAAAAGCCAAACATGCACCGTGGAACATATTATTCTTTACCCGAATGGTGAAAGCAATATCAACGCTTGCAACTTCCGTCCTAATAAACTTTGGTGGTTCAGGTTCAATCCAGATTCAGCCAAATACGGTTTCGACTCATGGCCTGGCGGCTTAGCTCACAACGCATTCAATAATTCTGAATTGGAGCCATATACTGGCCGCCTTGAAATAAAAGACTACCTCGAAGATCTCCAGCTTCCCCACATGCTCGATTTGGCGGTCGAGTACGAGACGGAAATCATGTGGTGTGACATCGGAGGGCCCAACAAGACTCTCGAATTCGCTTCTAAATTTTACAACAACGCGCTAGCGAATGGGCGTCAAGTCACGATGAACAACAGTAAGTCGGTGACTGAACATTTGCCACAGATGCTTAGGCTCTGATTTGCTTGGTTAGGGTGTGGAGCGGTACCAGATTTTGACACGCCTGAGTACGCTACGTTCGGGACGACACAAACACAGAGATGGGAGTCAAACGAAGGGATGGACCCTTTCAGCTACGGGCTCAATGGCGCTACGCAAGCAAATCAGTACAAAAACGGGACGTCTATCATCCAAACTCTTGTCGACATTGTATCAAAGAACGGCAACTTGTAAGTGTCCTCCGTGGAACCATCGTCCTTTTTCGTATTTACGCTATTCAAAAAAGTTTGCTCGACGTCGGGCCTTCAGCCGAAGGAGAAATAATTGCTCCAATGATGAATAACCTTCTAGACGCTGGCTCTTGGTTAAAGTACTCCGGAGAGTGCATATACGATACGGTAGCAACAAGCTAATTTGTCTACTCACTTGACCGCGAGCTAATTCAGAAACCCCCCCCCCCATGCTCCAGGGCTACTGGTTCCCCAGCTCCCAAGAGATTCTCTCCGGGCAATCGGTCCGCTTCACGACGACGCCAAACTCCTTCTGCATCATTGCCTTCAATAAACCAACTAACGGACAGCTCACCATCCAAAAACGCTTACCCATTCTTTCGGGAGATCAAATCAGGTTACTCGGACCTAGCAACACAGCGAGTGCACCCGCGCTCCCTTGGTCTGTAGACAGTGGAACGGGAAGGCTTACGGTCAATGTTTCGGATGCTGCATTGGAGGATGGGAAGTTTGCGTGGGCGTTCCAGGTTTCGTATAAGACTTAGTGATAAAGTAGCGATCTACGATTTATTTTGTGTGTGCAAAGAGAAGTATGGATTACCGGCCCAATATTTGCTTGCATCATCGCACATTTACTGATGAGAATGCAATTTGTAAATCCCAATAACTCTGATATCTATGCGTGCATACTACTTTGACAACATTCCAGGCAACCAGCGCCTCCAGCACGACTACCATCTATCACGTCCCGTCTCCACAGACAAGCTCGAAGCTCTCGGCGTAAAGCACTGGACAATCCCGGTGGAAGGATATGAGACGGCGGTGGACAAGTTCGCACATGAAGAAGGATACAAAAATCGCGACATGATCAATATCTCGAGAGAAGGGCTCGGAGAGGTGGGTTTACCATTTCATCAAAGTGAAAGTAAATGACTGACAATTGATATGTACCCATGGGTCAGTTGTATGATGCGAAGA
>JABCKK010015874.1:0-65932 GCA_018221785.1 Calocybe gangraenosa
ATGTGTCAGAACATTTGACTATGAGATGCATACCTTCTTTTCCCCTCTCCAGAAGTTGCATCATACTGCTCCCACAAATACCCTGTCCTTTCATATTCCTGGACAATACTAATAAATCTTGTGAAGGTTATAGCACATGGAAATTAAATAAACCTGATAAATATTATCCACAATGTTCTTCCTTAGCTCAACATAGATGTCTTTTGACCTAGTTTGGTATGGGCCAGGAAGGACCATATATGTCTACAGATAAGATTATTAGTATTGATAGATGAAACGGTCAACAATAATCACCATGTATAGTGCTCTCAGGATGAGATAATTCATTTGCACCCAGATAGGGCCCTTCCAGTAGTTCTCACCTTCACCAAACTCAGCATGTGATGCTGACAGGCTGCGGATACCATATGGAGACCACAGATGCTTCGGGTCCTGAAGGATATCAAAGATGGCGCCCAGACGAGGTGAAGTTGGAGGGAGGAGTGACAGAAAAAAGGGAGAAAGAGAGAGATAGCCTTTATGACACACATGATAGGACTCATCTAAAGGGAGAAGATTCAGGTGATGAATGGGATAAGAAATTTCTAGGCATAGAGACTGAATACCTTCGTCGTTTACATTGAGATCACAGTACATCCTTTGCTCCTCATTCCAGTGCAGATCTGTCACAGGGCATCAAAGTTCAAGATCGATTCGACCACATATAGAGTAACATACCATCGATGTTATCTAGAATAGCCTTCTCAGTTTCCTCGAACGATCGCTCATCATCAGATTCTCCAATGTAGCCTGCAATCTCCTTCATGGTCCGTGTGAAAAACGCCATCCAGGATATTAGGTCCAGATGCAGTTCTCCTGCATGTGGTGGACCACGCGGGTAATCATCCATACCACTAGTCAAAACATGAAGCTCCGTCCTCCCTCGCCAGCGATATCCCTCAGTCCTCGATCGTGCCTTGCGAGAGTATTGTTTGATGTGACCTCGCTGAGTACGCCTGAACCAGTCGTAGTGGCGTCTTAGCGGTTTGTAGATCGATTTCAAGAATTCTAATGCGAGTTCAGGTGATTCTAAGTATTGGCTACCTGTTGCAGATTTGGACGGGGTTGCCATTCCCGGCGTCAATAAGACCTGCATATTCGCAACCATTCCTGCACTCAAGTCTAGACCGAGGTCATGGTCAGAAGGCTCCTGGAAAGCGGTCGTTTTCTTGATGCGAGAAATGAATGCTGTAACAGCCATAGCGAGTGTAGGTGGGTTTGCATAATTTGGGACTTGAATTTGAAATTCTTGAGGGACCTGGCCAGCTAAAATTAATATCCATACATGCCACAGGTTCTAAAACGCCCGTAGTTACCTTGCTTCTGGCTTCCTCGCCGAGGATTTGCTCTCGTGCTACCCAACCATTCTCGTCAATCAAATTGATCCAGTCATTCAGAATTTCCAGACTACCAAACAACAATCATCAGCCAAGGGCCAAGCGATGTAACCCACCACCAACCTGAGATCATTGTCCCATTGACCTATGTGCAATAAGTGAAATCCCTCATCCCTGAGGCATGTTACCTATATATAAAAATAGCATTCGGCGGGCGCGGACCTACCAATAAAAGCCCCGTGGAAAAAAACTGCGACTAGGGGTGGCTGTTAACAACGCTTTAGGATCGGTAAGTCTGGGACCTGGTAGGTCGTCGGCCACATTCAAGTTGTCGTTGACCGCGTCCTCGTCCTCGTCCCATTCGTACGAAAATTTATGATTTACAATCGATGTGCCGTAGAAATAACCTACCCCACCAACAAGACTGGATGTGGCAGCTCTAGAAAAAGCTGCCAATTCTCGCTCTCTTTCTTTGGGGAAGTCCAAAGGATATGGGAAAATAAGGTCAAAACGCTGGTTATACGCCTCAACCAGTGCCGGGATTCCTTGATCAAGTATTCTCGCTACGTGAGCAAGATTCAGTGTTTATGCTTGATGGGGCTGAGCCACAAACATACAGTTGAGTTTTTGTTTAGAACTTCCGCTCTCGAAAAAAATATCAAACTGGAAAGGTCCGTCAAAAAGCTTTTGAACTGCGAAAAGATTACTGCCTGTGTAAACTTCATTGGGCAGTTGAAGAACGTATGATGGATCAGGTAATCCAACATTAGGATCTTGATAAGGAGCAAGAATTTCACGTGCCCTGTCTACCAATGCCTTCATGATGAAGTCTACGACCAGACAATGTGAGCACATTTAAGGGGAGCGGAAGGGACTAACCTTTGGCTCTCCAAATGCTTCCGGATGGGATGGGTGAGCCTATGAAATGTGTTTTCCCCATACGGTTCTCGAAAGTTTCGGCATGTGGGCCTCCAGAAACAGCCTTGTTATCAGGACCTGCGAATCATCCATAAACTGACTATAGCACAGTAGTGTTGATTACCATTGATTACTCGGATAACAAAATCACCCAATTCTGGTGATGTACCAGAGAGCTTGAATTCACCTCTAACGCCCTAGGGATTGACGTTACTTGAAAAGTATAAGTACCTAGATAAAGCGCCTACGTCTTCGTCTTCCCCTGTTTCCATTTCAAGCCCTCCAAGGCCCTCTAGGCCAAAGTAAAATATGGTGGAAATACGGGTTGGCGTGTCTAACATATAACTTATAGGGAAAGACAGAAAATGTGCAATTGACGTACCATGTTTGATTGGTTTTCCCTTGATTCGAGCGGCCCAGCTACCTCCATGATCACCGCCTGCAACTTTCAAGAACTCTGTCGTGATTTCCACGTTATTTTCACTATCCCTGATTACTTGTACCCCGCCTTGATGTGCATCATATGTTGTCCACATGTAGTTATCAAGTTTATCACCTTGTTCGCAGGTATGGCGCGTTTCTAGGGAAAGAGAGCATTAGATACTGACAATGTGAAGTTTTTCAAAGGCCCACGGCTGATGGACTGATAGTCATGAGTACCAAACCACATGAGTCCAGTCATGAGTGACTGGGGTATCCTTGGTCTGAGGCCAAAGTAGAGATTGGGTCGGTAGGCACCCCATAGAAGTGTGTTGTTTAGGTTGGTTGAAAGAACCAACTGTCCCAAACAGAAAAACAACCAGAAAAACAGAAGCTGCCGTCCTAACTTCGCGGACATCGTTGCTGTGCAGTGAAATAAGTTTGTGACTTGAAATAAGTTTGTGGCTTCGTATTTGTGGGCAAGATGGACACGTGATCCATCTGATGAATTTAGGAGTTTGCACTCCAGTCACGCGTATAGTTCAAATGATTTAACAGGCCTCAGGCTTCAAACCAGTATGCGTTCTCTGCTAGCCCAAATGCCACCCACGCTCGTTTCAAACTTTCATGCCAATGCAATTCCTTTACGCCCTTTTCTTCAAATGCCAAACGTTGTGGTCGTACCCCCTGAGGAGGACGACATTCCTTCATGGTGTTGTTTCGATGCGAACGAGGTCCCTTCTATAGAGTCCCTGCTAGCGAATTCCCCTGATTTTGGAGTTACTCCTCAAGAAGCTAGATCTCAGCCACCAGTTTTCTATCACGACGTCTCGCAACCCCCCACATCCCATAATACAGCCATTTTCCCGGAAACGGTTTCTGGTTCGAGATTTTCAGCAGGTGTTCTTTTGGAAGATGAATACCCACAATCTAAAGATGAAACGCGCTTGGACGCCAGTGAAGAGAGTACAAGTGGCGACAGCACAAGTCCGGGGAACGATTCGGAAATTGTTGAAGTTGTTAAGGTTAGACGGTGTGCAAATCGTATCGAAGGACGTTCTCACTCCCCTCCTCCGTCGAAAACTCGCAGATCTTTGCGACACCGTGCCTCTAGAGCGCTCCGGTCTCTAAGAACTCTAGGCAAACGCCCTTCTCCTTTGGAACCGCCAGTCCCAGACATGCCCACTCCCTACATCATGACTGAAGCAGAGTATTCTCCAACAAGTAGCAAAGCTACCGTAACACACCGGAGCTCTACCATCTTCTCGCAATTTTTTCCTTCCCGTTCGATAGTCCATTCACGTCCCTCTTTGTGTTCTCTCACTGCAACACAGGACGAATTCCAGTCTCGCTCTACATCTCATCTCACACTGAGGAGATATCCATCCTCCGTCCATCGTAAAAGCTCATCCCCCATAACGCTTGATGGACAAAGTATTCGGGCACCCTCACCAACCTCCATGATACAGGATCAATCCAGCAGACAGAGGGCTTCTCGATCGGACGTGCATCGTTTTTTCTCGTTTTCAAGTGTCAACAAGACTTCTCAAGTTACCATCACACCTCCTTCAGTCACTCTTACATCTCCGGTTGACCCAATGCAAGTCCCTACGTTTCAGAACCATAAACCCCGATATACAGAGCACGGCAGGTCTAGGGTAGCAGAGCTGAACGAAGGAGATGCCAGTTTCGAAATGAAGCTTGAGTCTCTTTATTTTGAAGCTTTGTCTTTCGATGTTGACAAATTCTAATATACCCATACTCGTCTACCTCCACTCATTCTAATTTCTAGATATCTCGCTGTTACGTGCTTGCTCCACCTCCTATATTTTGTACTTAGCGAAAATCGTGAACGTGTGAGCTGGCTGCAATAACCTCATATATAGCGTGTCCAAATAGCGTTGTGTCCAAAAATCACGATGAAGTTCCAACTATATTCCTCTGCAGCTACTATGGGTGTCGGGAGTTTAAATTGGATACGCTGCTTCTTTGGCTCCAGTGGAATGATTCCATCGAGACCCAAAAGTTTGAACGCGTCCGTGACTCTGCCGAGTAAGGGATTATCGATTATCGGTTATCGATTAACCTGTACGAGCAAATCTTGTGTTAGCGTGCTCACACAAAACAGCAATCTTGACTTCATGAAAATATTAGCAAGTGATGATATCAAGGTTGGAAGATCCCAAGCAAGGTAACATATACAACCACCTATACGTAACGAAATATGTGCATAAACCTCTTCTATACATACCTCAGATGGATGATCAGTGAGACGTAGTCAAAGTTTCTACGAGTAAGATTAGTGGGTGGTTTGTTGGGTTTGTTCTAAGAAACATCCATACTTGATAATTAACATATAATGATGGTTTTATTATAAAGGTTATGCACCCTTGACCCCTTCTTCATCGACCTCCTGGTGCTCAGGACTTTCAATAGACAATGGAGAGCCCGTATTATCTGTTCCACTGGATCCTGTATTCGTTCTCCGGTGTCTCCGTCGTTGACCCCCTGGTGGTGTTGGGGTCGCAAACCCGTCTGACTGGAGCATTGCCAACATGTCGCGAGCAATATCCGCCGTATCAGCTAACGGCAACGCATTTTCACGCGTCAGAGATAGCGGTGCAGGAGACCGTGCTTCGGCCGCCAACCGTGGCCTGCGCGCCCTACGTCCAACCGTGTCGCCGTTACGCAGCTTTGCTAGCAGTGTATCAAGAACATCTGCGTTTTTGTCCAGATCCGGATCAGCCGCGTCCTTGTCGCGGCTGTACTTCTGTTCTTCCATTGTCTTTTTACGTTTTTCCAGGGCTAGCTTCTCATCTGCTGCTGTCCGATTTTCCAATTGGCATTTCTATGACGTAACTTAACACCCACTGGATTATCATGGCCAAAAACACTTGCCTTGTACGACGTTACAAAAGTCTTGAATATACCGTAAAACTCTGATGACGACAGATTTCTGTCCTCTTCTCCATAGTACCGGACAACGTCAGTGAACGTAGACTCAGCATTAGTAACATCGTGGATCAGGTCCTCCATTTGCACATTGGCTTTGTTGACAAACGACCACATCTGCTTGCCGTACTTGTCCGTACCATCAACATCCGCGAAGTGCTCCGCTAATTCGAGACGGATGTGTTTAAGACCATCTCTCAGCTCGGACAGGCCCTTTCGAATGTCTTGAGAATTGACTGGCAGAACGTAACATCAAACTTTGCTTAGGCCCCAGGAGTGTATTCAGCTGACCTCGATACGCATCAGCGGGTTTTTCGAGCTCTTGCAGGAACGCTTCCATATCCGGGAATTGTTTAGTAACTGTTCTTTCCAGGAAGTGAAGAAGTGTGGTGTTATTGACAGACTTAGTGTCAACAAGCTGTGGAGGTAACGTACAACCGGTCTGTGTGAGCGCGCACCAAGCTCTTCATTATCATGATCGCACCTTGTTGACACTACTAACTCTGAAACCGAACGCCCCACCTTTCATACCCGTGCCATTCATGTAGTTACCAATCAAAAGGATGAGCTTAAAAACTGCTGTCAAGAGACGAAGGATGGGAGAGTGAAGAGAGGCTCACACTCAATAGTTCTTTGAAATGTTTTGCATCCAACAAAGCACGACCAGCATCCGAAAGCTTCCGCGCTCCCTGTAATATATCAGCACGTTCTAACAGCAGTGTAACATTGACGCACTTCATCCAAAAGGGACCAAGTCTCCTCGAAGGCGACTTTGTACAACATCCCTTCTATGCGAGGACCAAGGCGATCAATTTGAATGAGCTGAACCATCAACCTGTCAGAAGGGTGCAGTTCGGCGAGTTCTTCTGGATCAGCACTTCGATATACATTCAACTTGCCAACCTGATCCAGAGCTTAATCAGCGTGCATCTTCCAACGATGTCCAGAAACGTACTTGTTCTGGTGATGGAAGAACGGGTTTCAACTCGCTCAAAAACACCTGTGTACAGAGCTCTTGATCAAATTGTTGTATCTTTTGTGCGATTTCTTCGGGTTGCAACTTCCTGACCCGTTGGATCAGTATTTCTTTTACGCACATTAGACTCTTAAAAATGATGAATGAGTATGCGATCCACGTACCAACCCGTTTCTTCGTCTGAGGGTCCAACACGCTCTTGAGCTCTGCGCGTTTCTGCCGAGCTATGCAGGTCATAAGCCACGATTTCTACTAATGGTCAAGTGACATGAGTGGTTTACCCATAAGGTTGATCACAAGCTGCTTCGCCTTGAAGTCCTCCTCCATTTCCATCCATACCCCGTCGATATGTAGCTTCTGTAACATCTCTTGCTCCCTCTCCGGTTCCTCAAAGCTCCAGAGCGTTGTCGCAACCTGCTGACGGGGCAATTTATCCCATTGCAGTTGTTTCATCTTGGTGCTCGGCGTGATGGGCATGTCTTTGCGAAGAGACAGAATATTGCTCATGTTGGTGCCTAGAATTACGGAAGCGCTTGAGCTGTGATTCGAGCTTGGAAGAGAGCCGAAAGGAGCCATGCGTGGCGTAGATTGAGTGGTCCCTAGAGGGGCCAAAGAATTTAGAGAAGGCGGTGGTGGTGGTGGTGGCGGCGGCGGCGGTGGCGGTGGGGAAATACCTGGTACTATCACATTCGATGATCCTAAAGGTGGTGGTGGCGGTGGTGGTGGCGGTGGCGGTGGGGGAGGCGATGGTAAAGATGGGATTAAAATGCTCGTGGACTCTTCTAACCTTGTATCTAACGCGTGGCCAAGCGAAGGACTTATATCTCTTGAAGCGTTCTCAAAAACGTTGCTTTGTCCCATGAAATGTTTCGTGAGTTGTTCAGCCACTGACCCAAACGCAGTTCGCGAAGAATTCTGGGAACTGACAGAAGTAGGAACAGTATCCTCAGTTAGAGTGGTGTATCCACTCCGTACCGATTGTGTGTACTCGCTGTCATCGTCATGTGCGCTTGGGGAAGAAGAACGGCTATAGTCACTTTGTTCAGCGGAATCATCAGGCGGTGATAGGAGGTTGGTAGCCTTAGAGTGGATATCCCTACTAAGGGGGGGTCGATCAACCCGCCTTGGCGAGCCGCGTACGCTTCGTGAATTTGTAACCGATCCTGTGGGTGGCAGGTACTACAGAATAGATAAGCATAAGAGCAGGAATTTCGTGCGAGAGGGCACTTACGAGATTGACACCAGCCTCTAGTTGTTGCTGGATCTGTTCCTGCGCATGAGCATCATCTGCATCCATGAATTGTGAGACTCGTCCATTCTCATCGATAACTGCGACTCGAGTATCCGCAGTTACTGATGATGCTGCGACAGTCTTTTTCTTGCTACCCGCCGCGCGAGATCGCCTCAAGCTGGCCTTTTTGGGAGTGGCATCTACGTCTTCATCTTCCTTCTGATGGACATCCACCTCGAACGTTAGGTTAGAGCCCATGGCCCTACTAGGACGCCTCCCATGCCCCTCTCGCCCTTCTAAGATGTGTATCGTTTTCCGCCTCTGGTAGTCTTTCTCAAGCTGCTGGACTAAAGCCTTGCGATCCATGCCACCACCGTCAAGCACTGACTCTACGTCCTTGCCGACTTCCTTCAGCATACGAAATAGTTCGTTGATCTGGGCTTCTAGCTGCACAATGTGCTCTTCATAGCTAGCCTTCTGAGCTCCAAGCTGTCCTTGAAGTCGCGAGGTTGTCTCTCTCGAAACGCTGAGTTTTTCTTCCAAGTGTTCAACACGAGCTTTGAGCTGTCCAACTAGACCATCCTGCCCCTGAGCAATCTCGTCCTCCAATGCTTCCTTCTCCATTTTCAGACGTGCAGTGATCGTGCGCGCCTCCCCCGCCTCTTTTTCCAATGCTTGATATCTATCGGCCTCATTTAATTGTGCGATAATCCTCTCAACCGAATATCCTAGGCGCTGCTCTGCTCCAGCTAGCTTCTTATCCATTACGACATCAGTTACCAAGGAATCAATGAGCTGGTAATAATGTGCCATGGGTTGACCCTCTTCTCTGATGAGTAGAAGGTGCTGCATCATAGAGAGAAAATGTTTCCCAGCTTTAGTATCCTGTGTTCGAGCGTATAGAGCGTTGTATACATCCTGCGGATTGTTGAGGTCGTGTAAAATTTCTTCATCTAGCCGTTCCTTAAACTTGCGTTCGTCTTCGTCAAGGACGAGATACAGGTTGTCTAAATGTTTATCGATACTAGGCCAGTTGAAGTCCCGGAGCAATTGCACAACTCGTGAAATGCCCGCCGCTTCCATTCGCGACCGGTGATGTAGCCGAAGATCCAAATCATCTATATGGCTGATGATCAAATAAATCAAAAGTGCATTTGCAAGCTAGGACAAGAGTCAGACGCTTTTGAGTTACATATAGAAAGAACTGACCGCGTATTCATTGAGAGGGCTATCATTTAACCCTGTTCGCTTGACCTCCTCGCTAGCACCAACTAAGCTGCCCATTTTACCTCTCCCAGAAAGTGTGTGTTCCAAAGATTTGAACCAAAACTCATAACATCCATTACCCTCATTATTTGCTATACTAAGAGCTTCTAAACCTGCAACAACAAGATGGTGGGAAGTGCCTTCGTTCCAATACGCCAAGAAACAGAGAATTTCAACGATGACTTTACGGGTAGGAATAGAGGGTGTGTTGAGACATGATGCAATCTGAATGACAATCGAATCATGCGTGAGGGCCTCCGTCGCTGCACGCTTCAAGGAATTGAGTGAGGACAAGGCATAAAAATAAGACATCTGCCCACCTGATCGTTGAATATTTGCCGGATACACTTCGCGATTTCGTATTCTAAAGCAATGTCATTCTCGCGTCTACAACAACATCATAACCATTTGCGCTCTTTGTGTCGGTGAAACTCACGCTTACCGCGTGTTCCCTTTACGGCTATTATGCATAAGTGTCTGTGCCAGTACTGATGTTCCCCGAATGGATATAAACCGTTGAAACCAGGTAACTTCTCCGCTTCGTAGATAGATCTGTAGGCTCCCAACTTGCTTTGCTGTTATCGTCCGGTCCAGAAATTTCTTGATATACCACTCAGGCGTCTGTGCCACGACCGCCGCTGGTTGGCCCCTCTCATTGTTTCGTTTCGACTGTTCCTCCTTTGATCTCTCTGCTCTCCAGCGGATTTGTTCGTCACTGTAGACCATCTGCCACTTTTGGTCGATAGGGAGCTCTGGTATGTCGCCTAGACCACGCGTACGCTTTATGTTCTCAAAGAGAGCCTCAATTTCCTCATCATTCTCTGGCCGTGGAAAAGAGAAGGACCCGGATTGGTGGTTACTTCGTGTATGATAGAATAAAGAATGGTGGGCTCCACTCTCAGAAGAAAGCGAGGGGGTATATTTCGAGGTGCGACTTGCTTCGGATCGGGTCGTCGTCGTCGAGACAGGTCGCACCGCGTTGTTGGAAGTGCCTTGACCGAAGTCAATAACATGTGGACTCCGTGTGCCAGAGGAAACGGAGGCTTGGCTTAACCGTGTATGGGAAGACTGAGGCGTTTGGGGAACATTTCCCGATGAAGGAGGGAAAGTCTCTTCATACAGTGTCAAAGAATCTGTAGTAGATGTCGATGTGCCCGGAGAACCTGGTTGCCTTTCGTAACCGTGTTGTTCATATATTCGCTCTCTCTCAGCTTTACTCCTCTGCATAGCAAATTTGTTGAGCTCTGTACCCGACGCCGTGAGATTGGGATTAGTGTTTGGCGCGGATATTCCACGAAAACCTTGATTGATAGTGCCGATAGGTAATGGAGAACGAGGGGGAGGATCGAGTTTGTCATAGGGAACAGAATATTCATTAAGATCTTGGGTGGATGTGGATGACTGCCGTGGTCGACCTTTCTTTCGGCCGAAAATGCTGTCCATATAGATGTTAGATGGCTGATGAAGTGGCTAGCTATGAAGGAAGGGGTATATTGCAGTCTCGGATTGGATGTTGACGGCGGTCGGACAACGATACTGAGCATCAACAGACAACAACAGACTGTTGTCGCTTGTTCTCCCTTTTCCGCTCATATACGACCTGGATGGCAGAAAACATATATAGTAAAGGGACAAGAGTCTGGTTTGAAGATAAAGATTTTGCATGGATATCAGCAGAGGTATCTACCGTCACGAAAGGCCCAGACGATACCTTCAAACTGGTCTTTCTTGATGAACGAGGCAAGGTCATTGGCTTGCAACTTCCTTTCTCTTTCCAGCTTCTAACATAGCTCTCGTTTCGGAACAGGAAACCACGATTAATACAACAGGAAAGGATATTAAGGATGGTAAAGAGGGTCTTCCACCCCTACGCAACCCCCCGCTGCTTGAAACTGCTGATGATCTGGCAACCCTCTCGCATCTCAACGAACCATCTGGTACGCGCATGCATCTGCCAGTTCTATGCCACTAATTGTTCTTAGTGCTTCATACAATTCGAAACCGCTATGCTCAGCATAGCATCTACACCTACAGCGGAATTGTGCTGATCGCTGTCAACCCTTTTCAACGCGTTACTCTCTACGGCCCTGAAATTGTCCAAGCCTATAGCGGAAGGAGGAGAGGTGAACTAGAGCCGCACTTGTTCGCAATCGCAGAGGACGCGTACACCGCTATGCGGAAAGAAGGAATGGGTCAGACAATTATTGTTTCTGGCGAAAGGTGAAGAAATCCATTTCTCTTGATTGGATACGACCTTTTCATATCACTTTCAGTGGTGCCGGAAAGACCGAATCAGTGAGTTCATTCACCCTCTGATTGGAAGGAGGCTGGAGCTTAGTGACAGGCGAAATTTATCATGCGCTATCTTGCATCAGTAAACCCGCCGGATTCTAACACCAAAACCAGGACCAAGTTCTCTCTCGATGATTCCAGCGAGATTGAACGACAAATTCTTGCAACAAATCCCATCCTGGAAGCATTTGGTAACGCCAAAACCACTAGAAATGATAATTCCTCACGATTCGGAAAGTATATCCAGGTAATTATTCTCTTATCTTAATTTGCCAGGGCTAACCTCTTACACAAGATTCTTTTCGATGGTAGACAAGAGATCGTTGGGGCCCGTATCCGAACATATCTGCTGGAGCGATCTCGTATTGTTTTTCAGCCCTTAACAGAACGAAACTACCATATTTTCTACCAATTATGTGCAGGTGCACCGCTTAAGGAACGCAAGGATTTGGGACTTGATGCGGACATCACCAAGTTTCAGTTTCTCAAACAAGGCGGTCCTTCTTCTTCTCCAATTGTAGGTGTGGATGATGCAGAGGAATTCCGCGCTACACAGCAAGCACTCTCCACAGTCGGAATCAGTGTAGAGAAGCAATGGGCTGTCTTTCGCCTTCTAGCTGCACTCTTGCATCTCGGCAATGTCAAAATGACCCCCATCCGTAATGAAGCCTCCCTCGACGATAACGATCCTTCTCTCCTCTTAGCGACAAGGTTTCTCGGCGTGAATATAACCGAGTTCAAAAAGTGGACGGTTAAGAAGCAAATCACCACGAGGTCGGAAAAGATTGTTACTTCCCTAAGTATTGCACAGGCGACGGTTGTTAGAGACAGTGTAGCTAAGTTCGTCTATGCTTGCATGTTTGAATGGCTTGTCGCCATTGTAAATGAAAGCCTAGCTGGTGAGAACGGAGATGCTGTAGATCGTGCAGAGATGTTCATTGGCGTATTGGATATTTATGGATTTGAGCACTTTCAAAAGGTTCCACTTTTTTGAATCTACGTTTGTTGCATCTCACCAATATCTCCAGAACTCGTTTGAGCAGTTCAGTATCAACTACGCCAACGAAAAACTGCAGCAAGAGGTTTGAGCCCTCTTCCACCTTTGATCCAAAGGATACATCTCACTATTATATGACCATAGTTCAATTCACATGTTTTCAAACTCGAGCAAGAGGAATACGTGAAAGAGGAAATCAACTGGACGTTCATCGATTTTTCAGATAATCAGCCTTGTATTGATGTCATCGAAGGAAAGTTGGGCATACTTGCTTTGCTGGATGAAGAATCACGCTTGCCTTCTGGTAGTGATACCTCTTTCCTACAGAAGTTGAACACCCAACTTCTCCCAAAACCGGAATTCAAAGTGGTGTACAAAAAACCACGCTTCGGTAATTCTGCATTCACTATCGCGCATTACGCATTGGATGTCACATACGAAGTCGAGGGGTTTTTGGAGAAGAACCGTGACACTGTGCCCGATGAACATATGGCTTTACTTGCGGCGACGAAAAACCCTTTCCTCAGGGAAGTTTTAGATGCTGCACTCAACTCGACAAGGGAGCCCATCAAGCCCCCCGATAGTCCACATCCTGCTTCACCTGCATTTTCAGATTCTGCGAGTACGGGATCTCGCCGTTCATCTGTCATACCCGATCCCGGACGGCAGTCATTCGTTACTCAGAACCCAAACCCTATCGGCGGAGTGACCTTAAAGCGACTAGGCGCGACGAACAAGAAGCCTACACAGGGATCCATCTTCAAAGCGTCTCTGATAACGTTGATGGATACACTCAGCGTTACAAACGTCCACTACATCAGGTGTATTAAGCCGAATGAACAGAAAAAGCCTTGGGAGTTTCAACCGCAGCAGGTTCTTGGTCAGTTACGAGCGTGTGGTGTCCTCGAGACCATACGTATTAGCTGTGCTGGGTATCCGACTCGATGGGTATATGAGGAATTCGCAGAACGGTGAGTACGATGTCCTTTCAGCCGTACCCTAGAGTCACATGCAATAGGTACTACATGCTTGTCCCTTCATCGGAGTGGCGGCCCATGATCCAGGCGATGGACCTCAAACGCCTTTGTTCCACTATCTTAGAAAAAACTATCGCCGATGCAGACATGTATCAAAATGGCCTTACGAAAATTTTCTTTCGGGCCGGCATGCTCGCCGCCTTGGAGTCTCTCCGCTCTGACCGACTCAATACCTTGGTTACTATCGTTCAAAAAAATATGCGCAGGCGAATGGCAGTAAAGAGCTATCAGAATCTTCGATGTTCTACTATCAAAATACAGACCTGGTGGCGTGGAATTCTTGCTAAGAGACTTGTTGAAGCAATTCGTCGTGAAGTTTCTGCGATCCGATTGCAGACAGGTATCAGACGATTTATACAACGAAAACATTTCCTACAGACACAACGAACTATCATCCTTTTTCAAACCCGTAATTCACAATCTAAGAATTGTTTCTTATCTTGATTTTGACTTGGACCTTAGGTATCCGTGGTGCACAAGCAAGGCGATTCTATGTCCAGGAAAAAAATGGACGAGCAGCTCGCCTTTTACAGAGTCTTCTTCGTGGCGTGTATGTAACCAAACTTTTTTCCATCTTATTTGTTCACAACTCCGTTCAGCTTTGCCCGCCGCGGCTTCCGTTCAGACGTCAAACATGTTGTTTATCTCCAGTCTTGCCTCCGACGCCGTCTTGCACGCCGGGAGCTAAGGGTGTTGAAAACTGAAGCGAGATCAGTATCCAAATTCAAAGAAATATCTTATAAGCTGGAGAACAAAGTCGTTGAACTAACGCAGACTCTACAACAGCGAACTGTCGAAAAGAAACAACTTCAAGCCCAGCTTTTGGAGTTGGAGCAACAGCTGCAACAATGGATCAATCGTCACGAAGAGTCAGACGCACGAGCAAAGACATTCCATTCTTCTCTAATTGCAGCAGAAGCAAAGCTTATACTCCTGGGGGAACTTCTGTCGGCTAAAGCTGACGTTGAGCGGCGGCTGGATGAATCATCATCAAAGGCAGCTGAGAAGGAGGAGATTATTCAAAAATTGACTGATGACCTGATTCGTCAAGCCGCGCAGCTCGAAACACAACAGCGAGCCTTTGATACGGCCCCTATTCGCAACCAGGAAGACAGTTCGGTTATCATGACTCTTAAAAATGAAGTCAGCAGTCTTCGCGAACAGCTCAATCGTTCCAATGCTCTCAACGCTCTCACACGTGGCGCTCGACCAGAACCTCCCCTTTCTCCTACCTTTGCCCCCGCATTACGCACTGGCGAAGCAAGCGGCGCACAAAATAACGCCATGCACAACAGTGGAGTGGCAAACTCGAACAACCGACATCAACGGCGGCATAGTTCGGCTGGTGTATTTGCCCTAGGGGCATCAGATTATAGAACCTCTGCAGACGAACTCATGATTGACGTCAAGAAGAACCAAGTCATGAATCCTCGTGCTGTCTCAGTTGCATATAACGGAGAGGACAGCTTCCGTTTCCGCAACACAAACGGCCCTAATATCAGGGATCTCGACGACCTGGCAGAAGAAAAAATCCGCCTTATGCAGGACATCAAGCGTCTCGATGAAGATGTGCTAGATGGCTTGATTAAAGGTCTCAAAATCCCTGCTCCCAGCTTAACGAATCCCTCTGCTGTGAAAGAGATTCTGTTCCCAGCAAATCTCATCAGCCTTGTTACAAACGAAATGTGGAAATACGGCCTTATACAGGAAAGCGAACGCTTTCTAGCAAATGTCATGCAAACTATTCAAGGTCATGTTATGGTGTGCAATAAATTATCTTTCATGCGTTGGACTATGGTTGACAGTTGAACAGTCGTTCAACGGCGAAGAAGCCATCATCCCTGGCATTTTCTGGCTCTCTAACGTCCACGAAATGTTGTCGTTTATCTGTGTTGCTGAAAGTGACATGCTTCAAGGCATCGGTCCCGGAGAAGAAAATGCGGTCCGCTCATTTGATTGGAATGATTACGAACGACTCGTTTCCGTGGTCAAACATGATCTGGACAGCTTAGAATACAACATCTACCACACATGGATGTTGGAAACTAAGAAGAAGCTGTCCAAGATGGTCATTCCCGCCCTAATCGAAAGTCAGTCGCTACCAGGGTTCACGACAAGTGACGGCGGTGGTCGCTTGTTCAATCGCATCCTGAATGCAAACAGCCAGCCTGCTTTTAGTATGGACGACATCTTGAATCTTTTGAACAAGGTGTGGAAGAGCTTAAAGAGCTATTACATGGAGGAGTCGGTGGTACATCAGGTTATCACCGAACTCCTCAAACTTATTGGTGTCACAAGTTTTAATGACCTCCTAATGCGACGAAACTTCTCATCATGGAAGCGAGGTTAATGCTATTCACGCTCAAAAGATATCTGCTAACCCTCCCTGGTCAGCCATGCAAATTCAATATAACATTACGCGGATAGAGGAATGGTGTAAATCACACGATATGCCCGAAGGCACTCTTCAGCTTGAGCATTTGATGCAGGCCACCAAGCTGCTACAGCTGAAAAAGGTGTGCCCGATTGTACCATCAAGGGTAATACGCCACTCAACCTTTAACTAGGCCACCGCAGCTGATATTGAAATAATTTACGACGTCTGCTGGATGCTGAGTCCTATGCAGATTCAACGAATGTGTACGAACTATTATGTCGCCGACTACGAGGTACGTACAGCCCTTTTTTCACATTATCCGAAGTTAAGGCTCTTTCTAAGAATCCAATATCACCCGAAATTCTGCGTGTTGTTGCATCTCGTGTGCAAGCCAATGATCGGAATGACCATCTACTTCTTTCCCCCGAAACGGAAGAAGTCGGTCCATATGAGCTGCCACTTCCTCGAGAAGTTTCAGGTCTTGAGACCTATGTCCCTGCTTATCTTAATGTCTCCCACTTAAGGCGCCTAGCTGCTCTCGTCTCATAATCACTCACCTCGCACTGCTCGATTATAACCTCACTTGCATTGCTTATTAGAAGGTTATTCTATATGCCCACTAAAATCCTACAGTCTTCATGGGGTCACAGGTAACAACCAACATGTCTCCATCCTCTACTTGATCCGCAATATATCTGTCGTTAAATAGGACCTGGTTGTCGCCATTGGGTAGAACTTTGTTTAGATGAAGACACTGACAGTCGTGTCAGACGCAGCTACTTGTGCGGAGAAGGGACAACGTACGGAGCCATTGGATGAATTCATTTTGATGTGCCTGGCAAGAATATCAAGAACTTTACCCGTGATAGTCACCTGCGTTTCTTTGAGAACTCCCAAAAATCCGAATTAAAGATCTGATAGCCTACCTTACGGAACCAGAAGACTTGTTCATTCCCTTCACTCACCACAATCCTAACATGTATACGTTGATCTATAGGCGTCAAAGGTGACCCATCTTGTGGGCTACCAACAACGGCACGGTGCCGCAATTTCATGAGTTCAACTTTGCGATATTGAGCGAGCTTGACTGGGTCAGTAGGTACTTTTGTGACACGCGGAGACCCCTTGCTACTTGAGAATGTTGAGAAATTTTTGGCCAGTAGCGCGCGGGCAGATGCTGTCCTTTGAGATTGAGCTAGAGATCCCAAGCCTTCAGTAGTACAGGAATGGGAGGATTGATGACGATGACTGTTTGAAAAACGAATCAGGCCCCAAGAAAGCACAGTATATGATGTAGCTTACGCAGCACAGAATGATCCATGACATCGGTTACACGTCTGTAGAGCACCCTTATCAGATGAAAAGGCAGCAAGACTAGGTTGGAAACAGGTGCTGAGATCGCAGCGAAGTAGCTTGTGGGGTGATATTAGATCCTTGGATTTGTTGGAGGCAGGGTCATACAAGCATCCATGAGCCTCTGGCTGAATATGCCGCCTGCAGAAAGACCTGTTACATTGACAGATGATGGGAAGAAAGTCGAGCTCAAGGCAAGTATGGTAAGAGCATCGTGAGCCGATACTAAGAAGAGGCTGCGGTTCAGACATTGATCAAGATTAAACGCTAAAAAGTCAGCTACACAAATCCTCTGGGATTTATTTATTTATTATCCCTTCTACAACCATCATGAACATCATTGTATGTGTATCTCGTTTGACAATAAGTTTATCTTGATCTCCTCTAGGAAACACTTTTTGGTCGAACAGTAACACCTGCAGAGCGCCTGCGCCAACATCAGCGTTCGCTTGCAAAGGCCCAACGTGAGCTTGACCGGGAACGAGGCAAGCTTGAACAAAGTGAAAAGAAGTTGATTGTCGATATCAAGAAAAGTGCGAAGGCTGGTCAGATAGTTCGTTACTTCTTATTATTTTTTTTTACACGAAGCTCAATCTCGAACTCGGGCAGAATGCATGCAAAGTGATGGCAAAGGACCTTGTGAGGACTCGGCGCTACATCCAGAAATTCTATCAAATGCGGACCCAGCTTCAAGCTGTTGGTCTGAGAATACAAACACTACGAAGTAACCAACAAATGGCAGATGCTATGCGTGGAGCAACTCGGGTACGCGTCTTCATTGTGTCTGCTGTTTTACATCTCACCTCTGCAAGGCCATGGCATCCATGAACAGAGGCCTCAACTTACCTGCAATACAGAAGATTATGAATGAATTTGAGAGGGAGAGCTCCATGATGGACATGAGGGAAGACATGATGTCAGATGCTGTGGATGAAGTAATGAATGAGGAGGAAGACGAAGAAGAGGAGGGTGACAAAATCTTGAAGGAAGTTTTAGACGAGATAGGCGTCAGTCTATCACAACAAGTAAAATGCATTCTGCACCTACTCCTTCCTACATCTCATATTTTTCTCCGATCAGCTCACTGACGCGCCAACTGGTATTACCCTTACATCTTCACCACTTACAAATCGTCAGCCTGTTGCGCTAGGGGAGTCGCTGGGACAAGCTGCAGGGTTGGGTGATGATGGAAATACTGTCGGTGCATCTCACGGAAAATCTATGCCAGACGAGGACGCCTTGCAAGCCAGGTTGGATGCTTTGAGGCGGGGTTAGACGGTTAGTCAATATTATAAGGTCAAGTCAACATAATAGACAATCACACTATGGTACAGATCTTTAAAGCTTAAGCCCAACAATCATTCGTGCTTCAGTCATACTTAGCTTCCATACGATGCCAGAACCATTGTAGAATTCATCTATGTCTTCCTCCTAGATATGCTGCCTTCTAGCAAGAGATGTGGCGGTACAGCAATATGTGACTCACAGCATCTAAGTTCAATAAAGTTGAAACCTGCTGCAAACGAATGAACTTTTCACGTGCATCTCCGAAAGCCGTTTGCGAAGCCAGAAACGTCAAAATTGATCTTAAATCCCGGTCAAATCTAATTGCACCCAGCTATAGCAAGTTCAGATTATCAGTCTCCTCTTTGTAATGCTAGCGTACCTCTGTGAACTTGAGTGTCAAAATCAGTTTTTCCCAAGGTCTTAAAATGACATCCACAGCAAGACAAAAGAAAATCCTGTAGTTTTTCTCCGTGAACGTGTCCTAGGCAAAGAGGGTCAAGTATACTGTTGATGTCCGTAATCTCTCCTACCTGATATCCATCGCTGGTGCCCTCCCAAGACCTGACGAATCTTTTCCTGACGACATCCTGTTGTTCAGCTGCCGAGTATCCCTCGTCATCCAGTACATAAGAGACATCTTTGTAGACATCCAGGATGAGTGTTCTCAGCTTTGGTCGCACAAGCTGATTGAACATTTGCTCTACTCCCAACTGCAAAAGATGAATGAACCATAAGCTGAAGAGTAGGATTCCATTTCAAGCTTACTCTTGAGGTGGCGCAAATTTTCGCAACTAGATTGGACATGTCAATTAAATGGCCCCTTACTCTTTCTTGGTGTTCCTCTATGAAGTACTGGGCGATGATCTGGCTTCGGCTCAAATCATTGATTAGCCGCTCCATATGTGTTGAGGAGACATCAAAATCATTGAGCATAGTCTATATCAATCAGGAATAAAGGTGTAATGAACGCAGCGTAAGGACTCACAATAATGGTAATACGATTGTCCCTGTCCATCTTCTCGCCGCGTGAGGCGGCAGATGTCCCCCCACCGCGATATACATCTTCCAGCTTCTTCTTGATGAGTCCAGTATGGTCTTGCTCGATGACATCTCGGATACGCTCCAATACTGTCTCGGTCCATCCTAAGGCCCCTGTAGAAAGGAGCCGAGATATGACGACCTTAATGATGTAAAACACATCGTCAGGTGCAGTGGTGACAGGCGTGGATTGCGAAATGTCGGTGCTTGAGACTTGATGTGCCTGAAAGAAAGGTGAAGATGAGCATAATGTGAGATAGAAGGTAAGTATACGAGCTTTGACGATGCTACTCCGGATGTACCAAATCTCAAGCGGGATATAATATGTAGTCACCAACGAATTGAAGTACCCAAAAGATTTGGTAGAGTCTATATAATTACTATCACCGGTGATGAATTCCCGGGTTTCTTCATAAACAGTCGACCGAGCTTGCAAATCGCCTGAAATATAAAATTCGGCCAGTTCGTTCTATAGAAGGCTCGTCAATTACCCCAAATCATAAGAGAAGGACAGACGCTGAGGGATTCAATCAAGAATTTTCGAAACAGATTCCAGCGACCGATCATCCCTGCCAATTCTGATATTACCCGGTCAATGTCGCGAGGGTCTACAATATCCTCGTCAACGCCCATGGAAACAACAGGACGCTTGTTGACTAGAGAAACTATAGGTATCGGCTGGTTGTTTGACGTATCTACCAACTTGAAAGCATCGTAAAGAAACAGTTTAACAAATAAAACTTGAACTACCTTGTGCTTAACAGCACGATCCGCTTCCCAACTATCTATTATACCTTTTACCACCCGGTCACACTCCAATAATAAGCGTTGGACAACATGTCGCATTTTACCCGGACCATAATACTTCTCGACGACGGGCTGATGATGATCGACAATCATAGCTATGCTTTCAAACAAGGCGGTCAAAGCAGTGATATAGTAGAGGGGCGAGGATGCTGGATAATGCATGATAAGTTGCATATTCGTGATAGCAGTCAAATTAATACTTGTCGCAGATGCAGGCACTCTAGCATGGACGAGGTCAACCACAAAAGACGCGTATGCATCAAGGCCGTCTTCTTCACATCCAATAGCTGGAAAAAGTTTGAAGAAACGGCTGGTTGCTGTAGAATCGCGTGAGAGTGAAGCTTCATTAAACTTTTGTTGGAAAATATTCAAGAGTTTTCTTTTGGCTTCCTGGAGGTTTTGAGCCGGAGGCAAATGGCTTTCCGAGGTTGGCTGATCTAATTTTCAAACACGTTGAAGGGACTAAGTGATAGGAAGCTACATACAACAGTCATTTCGGCAAATAATCCTTCGGTTACCTCTGATGGTAAGGACATTGCGCGTGCGCAATGTCGAGCGGCAGCTTCCCAATCCTGGCCATCAATGGAAGATTGAAGGTCGGCTAGGGAAGACTATTTTGGGTGTGAATATGTGACGTGGAAGAAGGTAGCATAAGCTCACCTTGAGCTCCATGACCTGTCCGACGAAATCACCTGCCTCCCGCACGCGCCCCATTTCATCATCTAATGACTGTACCCGTCCACTAACCCTTTCAGCTGTCCTCGCTGTAATTGTCACATTCTGCGCAAGTAGCGAGGCGTCTTTTGAAATAGTTTCAACACGCGAAACCAATGAGTTAAGACGCTTCAATGAAGTAAGAATAGGTTTTCTAGCATGGACGAGTTCTGTTAATGAATTAGATTGGTCCACTTCTTCGGACTGAAGCACAGAAAGACACAGGAAGATTTCAGACGTTTGAGTAAGAGTTCTTGGATCCTTGAAACAAGATTCTCGAAGTAGTGGCCGCGTTGGCGAACGACGGTGAGTGCTCTCAAGCGACATAGCATTAGCATAGCAGTGACTTGACTCTGAACTTGGCTTGTTAAGGGTCACGTGTGCGATAAGTACTCTACGGATAATTACATCGTGGGATCGTGGGATCACTGGGATGATTTGACAATTGACAATAACTTACCAGACTTGCTTACCCTTTACCATCTACTAGTCGACCCACTTTACCACCACTCCTACTTCAATATATGTCTTCAATCGCCACATTTGACCATAAGAACGTCATTGTCATATTTGTGCTCGGTGGGCCAGGAGCTGGTTTGTCCGTTCACCTGATGTAAATTCATAAACTGATCGAGCAGGAAGGCAAAGGTACACAATGCGCTTCACTGGTTGAGGATTTTGGCTTCTGCCATTTGTCTGGTAAGCTTAGCTTTAACTACTCTGATCTTCTGCTCATCATGCCATCAATCAAGCCGGCGATCTTCTCCGCGCCGAGCAGCATCGTGAGGATTCTGAATTCGGATCTTTGATACAGAAATGCATAAGGGAAGGCAGCATAGTCCCAATGGAAGTTACAATCGAACTTTTGAGGGGTGCTATGCACAATGCTTTGGCGGAACATAGACCTAACTGGAACGATGGACATGGCCGCTTTCTAATTGACGGCTTTCCTCGCAAGATGGACCAAGCCCTCAAATTCGAAGAAAGTGTGAGTTCCACGCTCTCATTAGAAGTACTTACCGGGTTGAATTTCTTCTACCATTCAGGTTTGCGTGTCATCTCTTATTCTCTTTTTCTCGACAACGGAGGAAGTCATGTTGCAACGCCTCTTAGTACGCGCGCAAACCAGTGGACGAGAAGATGATAATATCGAAAGTATCAGAAAGCGTTTCAGTATGTGAGATAGGTTTCCCACCTACGTCAATAATCCTCTCGGATAGGGACATATGAAACAGAAACGATGCCAGTGCTTGCGTACTATAATAGCCGTAACAAGGTTGTTGAGGTTGATAAACTATACATTTTTGCCAAATGACTAGATCTAATGTGTCTTACAGATTGATAGCACGGGTACCATTGAAGATGTTCACGCATTGGCCAGTCTAGCCGTTCTCGACATCCTCTCAACCAAGTCTTGGTTAGGTCACTATGAATCCGGCCGATAGAAGCGGGGAGAAACAATAATAGGTCCCTACTCGTCCCAAATATATGTCATGTAGCTTTTTAGCTGTTTACATTTGATTTTCCTGGATAGCCCACTAATACACGTGCACCGCGATTCCTGAGTTGACACTTGGTGTCCCTATAGAACACGTAGCGCGGCCACCTTTGTTGATGTGGAAAATGGCCCCATCCGAGCAGAAAAGATGTGCATCCTCGTCTGTCTCCTCCTACGATGACTGTTAAGATTACCCACACTTTGGCTTGAGGGCAGCTTACCGGAACCCATTCCCACCCCCCGCATCGAATATACTCCACCACAGTAGGCCCATTGCCAGTCGAAGTTATTTGTCCGCTGAGATCATATCGCAGATTTACGTGTGCCCCATCCTTATATGCAGCGTCAAGCACAGCCCACAACTTAGGAGCGAAAGATGTTTTGGTAGCATTTGAACTGTCCACAGATGAAGGATCTCTTAGAGGCCGTAATAGGACGATGTCACAGGCCGCCCCCAAGGGTGGTACGGTCCTAATCAACGGAGCAATCCTGAAAGTAGGTTCAAGGCGATCAACATTGATGGTGGATAAGAAATAGACGAATGGGCCATCGACATTCACGATAGGAGCGAGGTGATTTGATTCAGGGTGATCGATGAATGCCTGGATATCAGGGTCATATACTTGTACCCGACCAACAACAGGTGTAGGAAACAATCTAACATGGCTGTTGTACCACTTCGCACCATTATTCTGGGCTGCAATCTTGAACCTATGATCGAGTCAACATACCAAAAGCTGGAGACCGATGATGGCTAACCTATCCAACCCAGGTATCATACTCCTCATATTTTCAGAGTCGTAGAGGATACTCGCATGCAATGCTGATGAGGCTACGACCAACGACATTACGAGCTGCGCAAGCTTCTTTTCACTTGGAGGGGACGATATCGTGGTAATGGTAAGCGCTAGAGGTATAGCGCGCGATGAACGAAGGAAGGAATAAACTGATTGGAGTCTATATTCGACACCATCCTCTCCTGGGGTCGGGGGAAATAACGATGAATAAAGAGCATTAGCAGTCCCACAGGGCACGAGCACAAAGTCCAACCCTAGAGTGGGTGTGTTCGCCCCTGGCCCGGCGCGATTTACGGAGAATAAGTGATTGACGATTTCATGAAGTGTACCATCGCCCGATCCAAGAACCACCGTAACAACATCACCTGAACCTTTCCCTGAGTCCAAGAAGTCGACGAGCAGCTGTCCAGCATGACCAGCATGATCAGTAGCTAAATAGGCGCCCAATATCTTTCCGTGTTGTGCAAGGAGGGGGAGAACATGCTGATCGAAGAATGACCTTGCATCACCATTGCCGCAGACGGGATTGTAGATTGCACAAACTGACATAATGGAGCAAGAAGGAAAGGATACGTTGAAAATGTGTTGCGTTCCACCTTAAAAGTTGATCCTCCCACAGGCCACAATTCTATTGTAATGAGACGGCTCTTATATCATCTAGTCAGTGGGGCATGTTGCTCGATGGTCTTGAAAGATGAATATGAATATGGAAGCAAAGACTCGATACAAGGAAGAGCCTATCTTAATTCTCAATAGTGGCTTTGCTGCATCGCCGTAGTCATGATAAGTGTTGTTGCAACTACGTAGATAGAACCTGTCAGGCTTTCAAAATTTCAAGCTTCAAGCTTCAGGTATCACACATTGTAGGTATAGAATTGCTGAAGTTGAACGCCAAAGAGGTGACGTGGTAGGCATGCTTTTTTAGTAGACTAGTACTTGGCCTTGATCCAACGATGTCGCTCTACTCGGAGCAAGCAAGGGTTCTACCGAGTACTAGTAGAGAGTTCGAAGAGAGTTATCTTATATTACTGTCCAGTGTCATCATGTCAAAACCTCCTATTTTCAAGCCCTTCACTCTTGCCCTTATCCAGCTCGGCAACATTGGGGCTCGAAAGTCCTCGAACCTGCAGCATGCGCGTGAGATGATCATTAAGGCTGCAGGAGGTCACACTAAGAAACCCGATATGATTGTTTTGCCCGTTTGTACCAGCAGCTAATATCGATCGGCACCGTCTCACTTGCCAATAACAGGAATGTTTCAACTCACCGTATGGATCCGCTCACTTCCCCGCTTATGCGGAAAACATTGGTTTTACCCCTGGCTACCCCTATGATCTCACGAGAAGCGAAAGTGCTAGTGTCAAGATGCTTTCCTCGGCAGCCAAAGAGGTGGGGGCGTGGATCATTGGGGGTAATAAGTACTGGTAACTATTTTTGTACACTCATTGACTTTTTACCTCCAGGATCTATCCCTGAACGAGATATGGTTGATGGCCGTTTATATAACACTTGTACCGTTTATAACCCGAATGGTTGGTCGAGTTCTGACAATATGATATTATTGACAATTTCAATTGACGACTTACTAGGTGACCTAGTCACAATCCACCGCAAGATTCACCTCTTTGATATCGACATACCCGGCAAAATTATATTCAAGGTACACTTCTCTCATTGTTCACATTCATACATGTCAGTCACTACCAACCAGGAGAGCGAAACGTTAACGGGTGGCGAAACCATGAATTTCTTCGACACTGGTAAACTTACTTTCACTCAACGGGAGTATCTGGTCATGGGCATACAGAATTTGGCCGCATTGGACTTGGAATCTGTTACGATGTCCGATTTCCAGAACTTGCTATGATATCCGCACGTAAAGGTGTGCAAATGACTTAGTTGCTAATATGTGCCCAAAAGACTTTCCTTCAATCAGGTTGCCATCTCCTAATCTACCCTGGGGCATTCAACATGACGACAGGCCCTCTTCACTGGGAGCTGCTGCAAAAGGCCCGGTACGCGTTTTATACACACAGCTTAAAAATAACGAGGTGAACCACCTCCTACAGAGCTGTCGACAATCAGGTGTATTTCTCTATGTGTAGCCCAGCGCGTGATCTTCACGCCAGCTATCACGCTGTAGGTTCCCTCAAAGATAACATCAAACCTCATCTTCATTTTCAACCTTTAGTGGGGTCATTCTATGGTGGTAGATCCACTGTACGTCACTTGTGCTTTTAGTTTAAATCCAACTTAAATTCCTGTGATCAAAGCGGCAAGACTTTAGCAGAAGCAGCAGAAGACGAAGAAATTGTTTACACAAATATTGGTTAGTAGATTTTTTTGTGCAAGTAATCGAGATGAGGCTGGAACCCAATCACTCAGAACCACAGGTTATGGTAGAGGCACGTCAGGGAATCCCAGTGACTACCCAACGGCGATTTGATGTTTATGTGGATGTAAGCGTGGGAGAGAGGAATTAATTATTATTATATTATAATAATTAGTCATACATAGCTGACGATTTCCTAATATGTAAAGGTTGTAGAACACCGTGGATGGTTCTCGAACGATCACATTCTCTCAAAAGCAATCAACATTTGCACAGCCAACAGCTTATTTCTGCCAGTACCCACCTTTGGCCATCATGGTGAAAGAAACGTGCGCAGAATATCTGACTTTACTCTGTGTTCTGCTCAACGTCTTATAGCAAATTTTATGACCTGTTGGAAGTTCCACCTAATGCGTCGGAGGCCGATCTCAAGAAAGCATATAGGAAAAAGTACGGCGGCCTCTCCTCCTTTTGTTCCTTTTTACTAACATTTTGGTATAGGGCATTGAGACTACATCCCGACAAAGGAGGCGACCCGGAGTTGTTCAAAGAAGTTACACACGCGTACGCCTCTTCGTATCTCAAAGAGAGCTTTTTCCTCAATTAACTTATAGTTACGAAATCCTTTCTGATCCTGAGAAACGCGAAATGTATGACCATCGAGGTGAAGCTGGCCTATCTGAACAGGGAGGAATGGATCCCCAGGTAAGATGCAATGCCAAGGCAGCTTTGAGTTCTCAAAACCCACATTTGTCTAGGATTTATTCAGTCAGCTATTCGGTGGTGGTGGGTTTTTTGGTGGCGGTGGAGGCCCGCGAAATCAGGGTCCCCGCAAGACAAAAGATCTTGTCCACCGCGTCCGTGTCACCCTCGAGGACCTATACAAAGGCAAAACTACTAAACTCGCATTGACGCGCAATATCATTTGTGGAAGTTGCAAGGGAAAAGGGGGCAAGAATGGCGCAGTGCGGTCCTGTCATTCCTGTAACGGACACGGTATCAAGATCACGATGCGATCTATGGGTCCAATCATGCAACAAATTCAGACTACCTGCGATGAATGTACTGGGACTGGCGAAGTCATCAACGCGAAAGATCGATGTTTGGAGTGTAAAGGCAAGAAAGTTAAGCCAGAGAAGAAGTTTTTAGAGGTGCATATCGAAAAGGGAATGAAGAATGGCCAAACAATTCACTTCCGCGGTGAAAGTGACCAAGCCCCAACGGCCGAGCCAGGTGACGTGATCATTGTTATCGAGGAGAAAGAGCATGAACGTTTCAAGCGAGAAGAAAATAATCTCTCCACTTTGGTACAGCTTGATTTGTTGACAGCACTTGCTGGAGGACAATTTGCAATCAAACACCTCGACGACCACGCGCTGATAGTGAACCTGGAACCTGGTGAAGTGATAAAAAATGGTTAGTGAAGTGGACTATATTCTTCCTATAACTCAGCCTCATCCTCCCTTGACTTAGGTGCCCTCAAAGTAATTTACGGCCAAGGCATGCCTTCACAACGGCATCATGAACCAGGGGATCTCTATGTCAAGCTAGAGGTCAATTTCCCTGACTCTATTACCCCAGACGCGATTCCCCTTCTAGAACAGGCTCTTCCTCCGCGTAACCCGATTCCTTCATTTGATAAGACTATCCTACTCGAGGATGTTCAATTACACGATACTGACAAGCGGACTAGAAGTAGCATGCCAGATGACCACATGGATGAGGATGCGAGTGAGCCACGGATGCAGTGTGCCAATCAGTAATGGACCCCCTAGTTGCCTAGAGTTTTAGCTATTGTTTCAAGTCATATCCATTGCAATGCAAATTAATATATATGATGGTGTAGATGGATAATACATTCAGTCCCAGATTGTCTAAGGGTGACGCAATCTTTGAGTTCATATAGTATCCAGATAAAGAAGGGTAGCTTGCCATAGGATTTAATTGGAACTGATCGTATAGTTCTCGATCGAAAAAACTGACTTCCGTCTCGTTCTCTACTAAAGGGTAAGAGGTTTGAAGAGTGGCATAACTAGGTATCTACCACACGAGTACTCTTCAAGCGTTTTGTTATCATCGTCTAGAATCCATTCGTCGTGCTCGAGGTTTATGATGAGGTTGTTTGTCTGTCACAAATTCAATTGAGGCAGGCTGGTCAACAACGGTATAATAGGTTTTGTCAGACCTTGGCGCCATGAGCTTTTGTGTAGATCTTCAGAGTGTCTGCAAATGATGCATTGATAAGTATAATGATAAGTAAGAATCTGACAATGACCTGCCTAGCTTAACATCGTGGTACGGCTTCCACCCTGGTGAGGCGAACACCGCTGATAAGGTGATTAGTATGGTATACATAGATTTGTAATAGGTAGGTGTACCTTTACGCACAAAATCTTTGAGTTGACCGACAGTGCATTCCTTGAGGTTAATCTCGTGGAGAACAAGACTGCGTTCCGTGCGATGCTTAAAGGATTTAATGATTCGAATGGTCAGAGTTGCCGAGGTCTTTGGTCTCGCGATATTCGTCAAAACTTCGGACATGGAGGTGAGAGGTGGGCTTACATGATCAGGCCTCAGTGGCACAACAAAGGAAAATTCTCGGACATATGTACTTCGCGGCTTATAAGATGCTTACTGCAATGATTGTGGCCACTTGGCATCCATGTCTCGTACTTTCCTTGACGCGAATATCCCTGACATAGTCTCAAAGCTAAGAGTGGAAGAGAAGATTTCGTTACTGGGAGCCCCCAATTGGTGGAACACTACCCCCATCAGCCGCCTTGGTATACCAGCTATCCGGATGAGTGATGGTCCAAATGTATCAAGACTGATATATTGATATTGATAATCCATTCTAATCGTGCTCTTTGCAGGGTGTCCGAGGATCGTCCCATTTTAGTCCAGCGCGTTCACAGTGCCTTCCTGTGAGCTTTGAACATTAGCTAGCAATCGTTGTTAGCTAAGCCTATAGTGCGCAACATCCCTCGCTTCGACGTTCGATACGGAGCTAGTGCACGAGGTTGGCGTATTTCTGGCCCAGGAGGCCAAGGTGAAGTCATCTGTAGTGTTGTTAGCTCCAACGTGCAACATACAACGCACGCCACTTGGTGGGCGGGCGTTCGAGTCTTTTTCCGAAGACCCTCATCTTTCGGGTATGTCGACACTCGGCAAAGTGTGAGGTTTCTCTCATCCGTTATTCTAGGTACACTGGCGGCTGCGTATATCAATGGGCTTCAATCTGAAGGCGTTTCTGCAAGCATGTTCGCCTCTCTCCTAGATGGTGCTTTGTAGTTGACGGACGGTATTCCAGCTATCAAACATTTTGTTGGAAACGATCAGGAGCACGAGAGAACCGCAGCAGATTCCGTGATGTCTGCTCGGGCTTTGCGAGAGGTTTATCTTTATCCGTTTGTCACTATTGTTGGTGATCAATTCTACCTCACAAACACTACAACAGCTTTATGCTAGCCCAGAGAAGTGCAAAACCTGGTGCAGTCATGACGTCGTTCGTCTCTAGAAAATCTCACAAGAATTCATTATCTCTGACGCACGTAACTCTTACAGCTATGGGCGTATTGAAGGTGTCCATTGCTCTGAGAATAAGAAGCTCCTTACCAACATCCTTCGCGATGAGTGGGGATTCGATGGGATCGTCATGAGTGATTGGTATGCACTTCATCTCGTGTTTTTCAGCCTCGTTTAACCTCGGCGTCCAAGTAAAGGTTTGGCACCTACTCCGTGGACCAGGCTATCAATGCTGGCTTGGATCTTGAAATGCCAGGACCACCTCGCTGGAGAACCCCTCAGCTAGTCCTCCATTGTCTATCGTCCCAGAAACTCTTTTATGAGACCCTCGATCAGAGGGTTATCAACTTGTTGACATTTGTGCAGAAACAAGCTCAAAAGAACCCAGATATTGTTTATGGTGATGGTGTGGAACGAACACGTGATACCCCTAATGGGCGGCAATTCTGCAGAAAGTTAGCTGCAGAGAGCGTAGTACTCCTCAAAAACGAGCACAACCTCCTCCCAATAGACGTTTCCAAGGTTCAAAGGCTTGCAGTTATTGGCCCAAACTCTAAGCAACAAATCATCTCTGGTGGCGGTTCAGCAGCACTGAAAGCTACTTATGTCGTTACTCCCTTTGACGGAATCACCAATGGGGCACAGGAAGGGTTATCTGTAGAATATGAGGTCGGGTGCTATGGTGAGATTACATTGATTGTTTTCCTAGGAATGGTTTGTTGCTAACCTACCCTTTCAGCACACAAATATCTACCTACACTTGAGGACAATTTGGTCACTCCTTTGGGAGAACCTGGGTGGCTTTGCACGTTCTATAATCACAATGTGAACGGTACATTGTCTAAGCCTATTGAGAGCTTTGTCCTTCGAGACACACGAGTCAAATTAAATGACTTTCTACCTGCGGGCCTGACAGCTACGTGGACCATTCGACTAGAAGGGAGGCTAACGATCAACACGGATGGTACTTTTGAGCTTGGATTGACTGTTGCAGGTGATTGGTATGCACTATTTGCTTCTAGTTGCTCAACCAGGTCTTAAAGGGCGTGCCAAGCTGTGGATCGACGGACACCTTACGATTGACAACTGGACTCAACAAACTCCTGGTGATTTCTTCTATGGGTGAGTGGTAAATAGTTATGATTTCTATAGATGAGATTGGTGATCTTTCTAGTCAAGGAACCATTGAGGAAACGGCGATCATCGACGTGACAGCTGGTGTCGCCATGGATGTACTAGTAGAATACACGAATACTGCCCCCCCGGATGGTTCTGATGAGAAGGGTGAAGGGCGCTTATCGCAACCCGCACTCATGCGCGGAGTGGTAAGGTTGTCTCATGTGTTGATGCTATCAAACAGTTGACATTTCCTTGGCTCAGAGGCTGGGTGGGTGTGAAAAGATCGATCCAGAAAAGGCAATTCAAGCAGCAATCGCACTGGCAGTGAAGTCCGACGCTGTAGTGTTTATTGGTGGTCTTTCATCCGAGTGGGAGAGTGAAGGGTTTGATCGACCAACCCTCCAAATTCCTGGTCTCCAAGATGAAGTCATTCGAAGGGTGGCGGAAGCGAACCCAAACATCATCGTTGTTTTACAGGCTGTAAGTTGAAGGATACGTATCTGCAGCTCTAGATTTTGATGTTCAAATCAGGGTTCTGCGGTGTCAATGCCGTGGTTGGATTCCGTTGCCAGCGTGCTGCAAACGTGGTACTTGGGCAATGAATCTGGTAATGCTATTGCAGATGTCCTATATGGCAAAGTGAATCCTGGCGGTCGTTTGCCGCTGTCTTTTCCAGCCCGCCTTGAGGATATCCCCGCACATTTGAATGATAAATGTGAAAATGGGAAGATACAGTTGGTTTTTATTATACTCCCGTAGAACATCGCTCATTATTGTTCAAAAGCTATCGTGAGGATCTGTTTGTTGGATACAAACACTATCAGTTCAAGAAGATACGGCCTCTCTTTCCCTTCGGGTACGATACCATTGATCGCTATACTCTCTGCTAAATGTTCCATTAGATCTGGGTTATCCTATACAACCTTCTCACTTTCTCATCTCTCTATAACTGAAATACTTTCAAGTGGTGAAAATATTCGCCTCCAAGTTAGTGTCACTGTCAAGAATGAAGGATTGTTGGCTGGATCTGAAGTTGTCCAACTCTATGTCTCTTACCCAGACATAGGTTTGACGACGCCTAGCCTCCAAATGAAAGGATTTGATAAGGTAAAAGATGTGGCGCCAGGCGCGACCCGGACAGCTGTCATCATGCTGGACAAGTATGCAGTGTCGTTCTGGGACGCACAGCGGAATGTCTGGCATGCTGCTGCTGGGCAGTATATCTTCTATGTGGGACAGAGCTCTGCAAATCTCCCTCTCCACGTTGTATATCACCTAAAGACAAGCATTTTCTGGGTTGGCCTTTAACAAATTTACTTAACCTGTACTTGAAGCTATGAATTATTCTTGTAACGTTGCTGCAGCTGGGGAGATGTCCATTTGTCAATCATGTGACTGTAATGGACCTTCAGTATCACCACACATCTCGTGTCGACGCAGTGCGCTGCTGTTATAATGACGATGGCAGTGATCTTATAGCCGTCGCTGGCGATCACAGTGTTAATATCCTTCTAGTCGTATGTCTCCTTTGTTCAATCTTGTACTCAATCTCAACCTCGTAACAAAGACGAACACCGTGTGTAAGACGCTCGCATCTTTTCATATTGGTACCCGTATAACGGCTCTGGCTTGGTCACCGCTTTCTATATCTCCTTCATTTAGCGATACATGGAATATTCAGCGCGTATCACTCCTTATATGTCATTAACTCAGCCTAACGAAGCATAGACTTACCGTAGCCGGAGCCAACTTTGGTCTTCATCTCCTCACAAAATCTTCCACGGAGGATGAGACCATCTTTTCGTTTGGTGGTGGGCTGAGCGGGCATCATGGAAAGGTCAATGATATGACTTTCTGTGGGGGTACTCAAGACAGCTCACGCTATGTTGCAACGATATCAGGTTCGTCATCCCCTCTATGTACACTTTCTTTCCTCTGATGGAGTATTAGATGACAAAATGCTGATGGTGTGGGATCTTCACCCTGAAGTCTCGTCTCGTGAACCTTTTATAGGGTACGACGAGACGTCATATGTGTCCGATCGGCCACAACCTACCGCCTACGTGATTGCATTCCCCCACCCTCTCACAACCATATGTTCCCACCCATCGACTAGCAAGGATTTGCTTGTCTTCGACTGTTTTGGATCTATATTTTTGACTGATTGGCGCTCTGACCCTCGGGATATCGATCATAATACATGGAGCCATTCGAGTCTCCTCGAGCTGGTGGAGCCGCTGGCACTCTCTACTCACTCTATTGGTGTCGAAATACAACCTTTGGGATCGATTGATTGGCGCAGAGATACGGCCAACATGTAGGTTAACCGTGTTCTATGGCTGATGAACCTTCGTTCTAAAAAATCCAACTAGAATTGGCGCTGTGTATGGGTCCAAATATTCCATCTGGAATATTAATAACGTTCAGGGTGGTAAGCCTTATGCATCTGGCTTTAGTTTTCCAGAGGGTGGACATAAGTTCAAGTGAGGCGATCGAGTACATTCTTTATTCCTCCAGGATTTTAACTAGTCCCAGGTGGTGTCCAACGCATCCGGATTACTTTGCTATTTCTACCAGATTACCTATCCAAGGCGCAGCTATTCATATTCACAACATCAACTATCTTCAAGCACAGCCGATCGTGTTGAATATCCTGCCAAAACCACATGTTATCCAGGATTTTGATTTCTTGGCTGTAGGTGGCATACCGCGTGTTGTAGTTGCTGCTGGTAGGACATTATATATATATTCCACGGGGGTGGATTTGTAGTTGTTAAAGCGGGCTTCGGCTTATGCCGACAAAGACCCTATCATCTAGTTCATTGTACTTATGCAGTCTACAAGTCACTTATGTTTTCCAAGCTTCCGCAAAAGTTGACTGCGCCTTTCAGTCTACTAGGTGATGAAGCAAAACTTGCTTTTCCGACTCACCCAGGCGGTATCGCGAAATTGGCAACTACTAGAGTATGCGTTCTTCACTATTTGATAATATCCTCGTGCCAACGAGCGATTCATTCCCTAGCACATCCCCGAAGCTGATGACTACTGGAATCAGGTGAGTTTTGACGTCCTAGATTACTACATCTTGCACCGTTTCCTTACTGTTTGTTATAACAAGTACTTCCTACTCTTTGATTCAGCTTCAGACGTATTCTCTCTAATAACCCCACACCACAGTACGTCATCTCCTGGTACAGAGCGTTTTTAAGCTGATAGTATCCAAGTTCGGCGAGCCTTGCTTGACGCTCCTGAAAATATTGCGACTCTAATTCGGGTTGTTACTGCGCGTCTTTTTACCCGCCTTTCGGACCACACCTTCCCTTCCGCCTCCAGTGGCTCTGTCGCCTCGTTCGCTTCTTCCTTCATAAAGCCCGGAGGGAGCTCGGGGAAAACTACTACTAAAGAAGTTCTGAATTGTCTTCGAATACTTCAGCGTATACTCCCAGTGGTATTCGAGGTCGACGGTGATTCAAATGCTTTTGAACTTGAAGTTCTATGGAAGAAAGAATATGGAGAGGATGATGGGGCTGGTAGCATTTCAGGAAATGCTGGAACGCCTCAGTTTGTGATCGAAGGTGAAGGTGACGACGACGAAAGTGACCTCGAGGGGCCGATGCGTTCAGAAAATGCCCCGTCAACAGGCAAACAGAAACGGTATCCTCCATCGCTCGGCGAAAGATTATTCAGTTCAATTATGGATCTATTATTTTGCTGCGGTTTTACATTGCCACCCTCGATTCAAGTTGATCACCATAAAATCCACTACGTTATTTGGTATGTGACGTACCGCTCTATCAAATTTAGTGCTCAGCCTCATACAGGGAAAAAGGTATTGGCGCGACAACGGATCCCGGACCTAGCTACATGTATGACAGCAACAAGACTGAAGTTCTTCGGTTACTGCTCGTCCTCCTCTCACGGCAGATTTACGTTTCTCCTACCTCACTATTCGTCAAACCTTCATTATACAGCCTATATATGGTACAGCAGATTCCTCGACGGAATGTGCTGACTCTGCTTTGCTCGCTGTTGAACACCGCTCTGAATTCCTCGGTATCACATGATACGAGTATTGGAGGAATGGCAGGGAGTATGGCAGGAAAGCTGCCATACAATCACCTTGTCTTCAAGGGTGAGGACCCAAGGTCGATGCTCGTAGCTACTTCTTTCCAGATTCTGTGTGTTTTACTGGATTTTCAGAGTGGTAGTGCGAGAGATGGAACAATAGGGACTGGTGACTTTCAGAGCTCAGCACCCAGTATCCGTACAAATGCTTTTCGTTATTTTGTTATGAAATTGGTGAGCTAATTTTTCGCTAGGAGCTGGGAGTATATTGAGTTGTTCTAGCATCGTTCTCAAGACTTTGAATTTATTGTTGACGGCGTATGGAACATCTTTGAACAGCAGATGTCAACCATGAACAATCTCCTGCCAAGGGCCAGAAAACCCGTTCCTTACATCAACGATGCCAGTTGGTACTTGTTCTAATATCATATCTGTAGCTAACCCATCATTCCAGTTATTCTTTTTTGGAAAATGTTTGAATTGAATAAGGTCATTTGCGTTGGTCCATCTTCACTTTTCGCTCCCCTGACCGGTGTTGTACATGCAGAAATTCCATGGACATCTTGTCCACTGTGAAAAATCCATGGAAATAGTCGCTTATCTTCTTCGTTATAGCCTCGAAATCAAAGATAAACCACGTACGTCAGCAATTCTTTCTTTCTGTTGTTACCTAATGAGTGCATTTAAGAACAACACGGGTTTTGTCGGGCCATTTCGTATATAATTCAGTCGTTGTCTGCGGAGCCTGGGTTTGGTTCGCAGTTAACAAGACCTGTTAAAATTCAGCTACCCACGAGATGGCATGCGACTGGTACTGCTGCAGATTTTATGGTCAATGTACGTTTTTTTTTAAGATCAACAGTTCTATTTTTGAGCTTTACAGGCGATATATGCGATCGTGGTTACGACATCGGGTACTCTCAGCGCCACATATCCTGCCCTTCTTATCGCCCTAGCCAATTCAGCTCCGTACTTCACGAATTTAACAGTTACAGCCTCAACGCGCTTAATTCAACTGTTCAAATCTTTTGCAAATCCTCTTTTTCTGCTATCAGATGAGGGCCATCCAAGATTGCTCTTTTTTATGTGTGTCCTAATGTACTCGTGTTGATGCCTAACTGACTTCAATCATCTGACTCTCAGACTTGAGGTTCTCAACTCTGTCGCCCTTTACCACTTGTCAGAGAATGCCAACTTAATTTACGGTGTTCTCGCTGTTGCAAAGTCTTTTGAAGACTTGGGGACTTTCACATTGTCTCGGGCGCTGCGAGATATTCGGCGAGCTGAACAGTCGCAAAAAGCTGAAGAAGACCCGAAAGGCAAGGTAGCCAGTGGACCAGATCAAAGTCCGAGCCTCGGTGTGGAAAAAGTGCATCAAGTGGAAAGCGAAGCCAGCGTTTTATTTGCAACAAATGAGCCTATAGAAGACTTGTCCGATGCTCATGATGGGCAAGGAGAAAGACATAATCGCGAACCGGAAATCCAGGCTCGGTCGATCACGCTACCAAACGTGGACTCTCCAATACATGGAAACTTCACCACGACACCGTCTGAGAAGGTTCGAGGGAAGATGAAGGAAAGGCGCTCAATCTCGCTAGACACCAATAGCAGCAATGACCGTATTACCGCTGCTGGTGTTGGTCGGAATGGTTTTATTCCAACACAAGAATGGGTTAGCTATATCTCGACCCACTAGTAATACTAGTCTCACTCATATCTTATCAGGTCACTTCATGGCAGCAGGGGTAAGTCACTTTCCTAAAGAATACAAGTGGGACTAACAGAATTTTAGACTACCTCTCGATACCGTCATGCTTCTCATATCGGAGCTCCTACCACAAGTCCAGGAGCTGCAAGCTACACGACATAATTCAGACTCTACATCGATCATTGTGGATTTCCTGTCGAAGATATCACTTAAGCATGTATTACCAGAACCATCTGCTCCGATATCCAGACGTTTCATGGTGAGTTATGAATGTATATACTTAGTTGTACCATTGACCATAAGCTTCATATACACAGTGGACAGATAGCTCTATCGTTTGGCTATCGTCCTTGATATGGGGCGAAATTTACATCCGGGGAATGACGCCTTTGGGTATATGGAATGCAACGAATGTTCGACTTTTCTATGTCAAACATAGCCCCACTCAAAACCGTCAAATCACTGATACAGTCTCCAATGTTGTGGGTGGATTTTTGAGAAGAAATACTGATCCACCTCAGCCACATGCTCGTCCATAGATTTAGTAGCGTAGCTCAACAGCTGACCCACTGAATAAATAGAGAGTATGAGAGCCTCGCGTTTGCTAGGTGAACATGTCCGTTTTGTTTTCCTTCCCAGTATGTCTTTGCAAATACGTGTTTTTCCTCACTTAACTCTCCTTCATTGGACTGATAATTGCGGTCCAATTCCGCTATCGCTTGTTGTGTCTGCGCGATTTCGTTATCGTTTTGATCTAATTCAACGCCTGCATTCCGACGTTATGTAGTTCGACTCGAGTGGCCAATAAAGCGACGTTTTGAGTCATCGCATGAGCCATGATGCTGGATGGTTTGAGACGATACGAACTGCTAGCTCCAAGTGAAGGTGACGCGAGGCCATGGGTTATTAATGTTGTGTGGCATTTTTATCGTAACTCTGCCAAGTAGCCAACATATTAAGCATCAAAGCGCGTATACGCGCTGGGGTTCAACGTCAACGTTCAAACTTCTAATCTTTCATTGTACCGTACCGTTAAAGACAAAAGGTATCACGTGAGTAGAGAGACTTGAGTACTTCTTGAATTTCTACCCCAATGGACATGGACCTGGGCCACCTGACAGTGCGACAGAACTCCTTGCTCAGGGCAGGTATAACATTATTCTCTCTCCTTTAATCGTACGGACTGTTTCTGATAGATCTTAGGAAAGCTACAGACTGCCTCAGAAATTATGCTTCTGTCCAGTCAAGAGATCGCTAGAAAGTGCAGTTCGTCTGTAAATGAAGCTCAAGAAATAGCTGAAGCTTTCTACAAAATGACCACTCCCACAAACTTATTCCGGCTAGATGATACAAGGAACGAAGGAAGCGAGGCTTGTACCACTGGAGACTCTGTTTTGGATGACGCGTTGGGGGGCGGAATACGTCCTTCAATGATTTGGGAAATAGCTGGGGAGAGGTGTGCACTTGTTTCTAAGGCAGTATATAATAGCTAAAATGGGAGATCCAAGTGCTGCAGGCAAGACTCAGTTTGCGATTCAGCTCTCCTTATTTGCACAGCTTCCTAGGGAGCAGGGAGGCTTGTCCGGTTCAACATGCTATCTTACAACTTCATCTAGGCTGCCAACTCCGCGGTTTGTCCAACTCATACGAGCCCATCCGTTACTCTCTGTTTCAGACTGTAGCTTGAATGACATTCATACACTCACAACCCCGACAGTTCCTCATCTGATCCATGTGCTATCCCAAAACCTCCCCTCCCTCATTTCCGAAATTCAGTATAAACCCGAAAGCAAACCCCCAAAACTGCTTGTCATAGATGCCCTTGCCGAGCTCTTTCATGGATCAAATAAGACCACGACTAACACCCTCGTCGAACGAGCAAAGAGTATTGTCCAGATATCTACCCTTCTTCAGGACATCGCCCAGAAACACAAGATTGCGGTCGTCGTATTGAATGAGGTCTTGGACACCTTTGAAACGGATGTGCCGCTTAACGAGAGCCAAGACGTTTCATACAATGAGCAGTCTCGTTGGTTTGGACAGGCGCACAGCATCGCCAGCGAGAGCAAGAAAGAACCCAGCCTTGGATTAGTTTGGGCAAATCAAGTCAACGCGCGGATTCTCCTCAGTCGTACAGGTCGTCGATGGCATCTGGACCAAGCGGAAAGCCTTTCGGCCAAACGCTCCAAAGCCAACGACAGCTCAAAGACACTAGCCGTTGCTACGAATAAAGCATCAGCAAATGATCCGACTCTGATTCGCCGCTTGAGTATCATTTTCAGCTGCATTTCTAGACCAGTCTCTTGCGACTACATTCTAACTGAGTCTGGCATTTCAGCTATTCAAAGTGATCCATCAAACAAAAGGGGCAATGGACGCCCCTCAGACATCCCTACTTGCTCGGGGCTCACTTTCCTGCATAATGTACCGTTCCTAGAGACCGACTCCAGGAGAGTGCACACCGGGCTTTAGGAGGAGCATTGGACATTTGTACAATCAAATGGTTTTAAGCATGTAAACATCACAACACGAAACCGCTGAAGCTTGATCAATCTTCTGTCAACGTGGTCTCAGCTGCATATCATGGGCCACTAGATGCGGATTACTTTCCAATTCTACTACTGTGTCCCTACGCTATAGCATAATTAGCAACGATGATATTATGGTAGATCAAGACTTGACAATTACCAACCAACATGACTCTACTTTATTATACAAGCATTGTACAGTGGGAGCGTATTTGAAGCCATCCAGGTTTGCGGTCGCGGAGCAAGTATGCGTTCTCAGACGGAAACAGCTTCGGTTTGGTCAATACAGATGCAGATGGCTATTAACAAGGAAGATAGTGCACCAAAAAAATTAAAAGTACATGTGAAGGGAAAGCAAGGGTATGGCGCGGGGCAGGTTGGCAACGAATAGAGCAGTAAAAGTGGATCATGTTCCGCGATGATCACCACTCATTGTCAAACCCAATGTCCACAAAACACGCAGTAAAGTATGACGGATAAAGGCCCATATTATGCATTTAAGGGCAATTCCCCCATCCCCCCCTGTCCAAATGTGTTCTCCCCCGAATAGCTCACATATAGGAAATTGTCTTCATCTCTGGGGAAAAAGAGAATCAGAATCGTCAGCTGGGGCTCGTTTGAAAGTATTAGATAGATGCACGCACTTGTGTTCTTCATAAATTGCACTCATGAGAGCTGCCGTAGGAGGTAGGACCTCGTCGACAAAGATGAAAATCGCCTTCTCAGGTGCTAATTTGATTCGCTTGCGAATGACATAAACGAATTGGCCGACGGTCAGATCCTTGGAGGACATGAATAACCACATCCACCATGCAGAGTGAAACCTACAGATGGCACCAGGTACTTTTTCTTATCGATAGTTGGGATATCCGTTCTATCCGCCTTCTCACATATAACCTACGATAATGACATGTAAGGGATACGTTTGCATTGCATCACAGACACCAACAGGAATACGATCTGGATACTTCTGTCGAATACGTTCAGCCTCTGCCTTGCGTTTCTCTAGAATGAGGTAAGCTACAGTGGAGAACGCTGCGGATCGGGTATCTGACCAAACGGGTGTTCGTCCTTGAATTTGGACCTCATTGCTTTAGGTTCTAATATGAAGATAAGAAAGTTGGAGTGCTGTTGCTGGAGTGTCGAGGACAAAGACGGAAGCGGTAGATGAGTGAACGGACAACGGGCGGGCAAAGAGTCAAAACACGCTGTCTGACTGAAGAGCTGAGATAACAACAATAAACAACAATGATCATGCTTATATAGGGTTTCGGCTGCCCTAAAGGCTGAGCGCTGAGCGCTCAATGTGGTCTTTCCTCCTCAGCCTACACTCGCGTAACAGTGGCGCCTCTTAATGGCCTTTTTTCGTGACGGAATCACATGAAAAAGTATTGAGATAGAATTAATTATTCCACCTTGTCTAACAAATTTGAAGGAAGGTATAGATTCAAAGTCAAGTGTAGATTCTGCGACGTAACAAAAATCTAGCCCTCCTATGCAGCGTTGGCCAAGAGAGCAAGACCTTTCTCTGGAATAGTCAATGTCATTGGCAGTAGAGATTCGACCTTTGAAAGTACTGGTCTACCTTTACATATTAACCACAGTATGGCATTGATTAAATAGCACCGCTCATTAAGTTGTTTAATTAGAATCTGATATTTAGCCATTGTAATGTTTGAAATAATCTGGAAATGATTGGCTTAGGCTGGGCCTTGGCGCCGACAGAAACCTAGTACATACGCAACGCGGCTCGTCCATGTGCTGTCCGTTTTTTTCTTTTTCTTTTTTTCTTTTTTGAACCCAGCTGCCAGCAGGACTACACGAGGGTACAGACAGCAGAAACTGCAGACTCGCTCTTTCAATAATAAAAAACACCTGAGCCAGTATTTATGAGGTATTAACTCATTAACAGACCAGACCAAGAATCAAACATCAAAGATCATGGACCCGTTGGGGAGAACTTAGCCATAATATAAGTACTTACTGGGCAACTCGAAACGTTACCCGTGACATCACGCGACTGACACTCCATCTTTGTATACCATCTTTGTATATCACTAGACATCTAGAGGCAGCTATGGCCCGCCGCCGTTCTACACGTCACAACGTGCAGCAGTCACCCAAAAAATCCCCGTCATTAAGCCCCCCTCCAAATGGCCTACCCGTAGATTTTCACAACGATGAAACGGAAACCTGTCCGGCCTGCTCGACAGCACCTACCAACTCCCGTAATTCCTTTAGCCGAGAAAGTTGGATTCGGTGCGATATCTGTTTGAGCTGGTATCATTGGAGGTGTGCAGGTACTGGTGGGGATGTAGATATCATTGATAAATGGTATGTCGTATGGTCTTTGGTATTTAGCGTGCGGTCTAAATAAGTCTAGGTATTGCGAGTCCTGCTTGCATGCTAATACCGGATTATCCATTACCTTCAAAGCACCCGCTCGAAAATCGGTCAGAAAACGTGCTCAGCGCGATTACGCGAATCTAAATGCAGGGCTTGAATCAGATCCAAGGCGGTGGTTGCAGTTTTTAGAAGAGAAGTCAATAAAACAAGATTCATTCCAAAGGCGTAATGGTGCTGAAGTGGGAATACACTGGCTGGAAGATGACGACAGGGCTATGACAGAACCCGTGGTCATAGAGAAACCAGAAGGTCTTGGCATGAAAATGCCCCCAGCTAATTTTACGGTAGACGACGTTGTGGAGCTAGTAGGTGAAGATACACCAGTGGAAGTTATAGGTAGGCATTGGCAAAAAAAATGTGTCAAATTATCTCTAATTGGCTAACAGATGTCGCGACTCAATCAACCTCACCTGGCTGGACATTGGGAAAGTGGAATGATTATTTTCACCTCAAGCCAGAGGCGCGGGACAAAATCTGCAATGTCATCTCTTTGGAAATTTCTGGTACCAAACTTGCCGACAGGATTTTACCACCAAAAATAGTGCGCGACTTGGATTGGGTTGAGAACTATTGGCCCAGCGCAAAGAGAGGCAGGGGTCACGTATTCCCCAAGGTTCAACTGTACTGCTTGATGGGTGTCGCTAACGCTTGGACGGTGAGTGATGGAGGTTTTTCTTGGGTTGTGCATTTAATCTCACAACCTTTCAAGGATTGGCACATCGATTTTGCTGGCTCGTCTGTCTACTACCACATAATATATGGGTCTAAGGTAATCTCACGGCAATATGAAGGTTGTATCTCATGAGAGTCCCCAGATATTTTACTTCATACGGCCCAGCCCCAGCAACTTAGCTGCGTACGAGCGTTGGTCAGGTACTGAGTTACAGAATCATTCTTGGCTAGGGGACATGGTCGACGAAGTCTTCAAAGTTGAATTAACACAGGGCAATACGATGATCATCCCCACAGGATGGATTCATGCGGTAGTAAGCTTGTCTTACAAGATTTACCGGGTGTGAAATGTTGACAACGTATCTTATAAAGTACACTCCCGTGGACAGTTTGGTATTCGGTGGAAATTTTCTTCATTCTTACGATGTCTCTACGCGTAAGGCACACTGAAACATCACATATATTTTGCTCATCTTACGATGCAGAACTCCGTGTGCGAAATATTGAAATTGCAACACAAGTCCCGAAGAAGTTCAGGTTCCCTATGTTTTCAAAGTGCGGAAGCTATCGCCTATAAATCATGCGGCTAATTTATCCTCCATACCTAGACTCTGCTGGTACGTTGGGGAGAAAGTTCTAAGGGATCTTAAATCGCTTTCTACGGAAAGCTTTCCCACACGAACTTTAGAGTCGATGATTGCTCTGGCCGACTTCCTTGTCAGTGAGGTACGAATCTTGGAGAGAGGGAGTGACGGCGCAAGGAAGGAAGTGAGGGAGCAGATCCCAACAGACAAAATCAAGGATGCTCCAGCTATGGCGAGAGAGTTACGATGGCGTCTAAGATTAGCGGGAGGATATTCAAGCGACGAAGAGATTGGCCAAACATTTCAGAGAGACAAGACTAATGGGGTCAAACGGAAACGCACAGCCTCCCCTTCGCCCGGTTTGAATAAGACGAACAAGTCCGAATTCAAGAATTACGCGCCAAAAAAATGGGATGGTTTGGTAGAAAATTCTGTTGAGACTCGAACGAAGCCTGAGAAGGGTCGACGTCCTGTGGATGGCGAAAATTGGATGGAACACTGGACAAATTCAATTGTTGTTGAAAACAGCGATTCCAGTGAGGCAGAGGTCACCAGTCGCAAGTATACTACGGTTAAGGTCAGAAGAACGGAACACGGGCTTGAACGACAACTCATTGAGCGAGTTGTGGAAGATTGGAGATGGCCATAATAGTTAAATGTCAAGTGTGGGAAATTATGAATTAATTTAATTTAATTATTATATGCATGCTGCTGCTGTCAAGTGTTGTCAAGCTACTCCAGTGAATTTTGTACTTACATACAGAAAAGGTGGCGACGACGACGACAACGGCTTCTCTGACTGATAGCATAGCATTACACTCATGTCGGACCTATACTCGAGTGGACAACATACACGTTCTTTACCATTTCGTGTCGAGTCTCATCCCCAAGACCGTTTGACGTCTTTGGACCCCGGCCTGGGATCCACACTTGATGATAGAGTTGAGCGCCGTACATCACCTTGTACGCATCTATTCTCTATTGTGTTAAGCCTATCTTGATCAGCTTCTTTTTAACCAGCTGTATCTTCAATCCAATACAATGATTATCATTTGCCTTTAGAACCACCACCTCACTATGTAGAGTATCGCAACATACCCGAACAAAGCTCATCTCTCGATTTAACTGTCTCTCTCGACGAGCTGTCGTCATTGAGAATTGACGACTATGTAACTCGTCCAGAGGAACCTATATCACGAGCAGAATCCATGTCCATGCCAACCCTACAGAACACTCAACATATGCGTGCTGGAAATGCAGCTGTACTGCCAGCCCCGAACCATGGTATCCATCTCTACCCCGACGTTTTCACGAGCGATACCACGTCTTTGCATTCTGGAGATAGTCGAAACAGTCAGCATCGTAGTTCCTACGACTCCGGGGGTGTAACCACATCGTCTTTTGAGGACGTCCATACTTCTACGTATAGCTCTCCTGATGGTGCTGGCAATCATGCCCGCTCTCAACCGCCGTGGCAACCTAACGATTACAATCCCCTTCATGCTGCTGCCTCCAATGTTTTAGGAATGGGGCCTCCACCAGTAAATCCATCTTCCACTGTTCGACAGACTGCTCAGGTGTCTACTTACTCCCTACACTACCCACCTTCCACAAATAGTCAATCGTCACTTTCCCCCAGTTATTCGGAACCTTTCTCCGGACCTTCCAATCATAATCATACCACACCTCCTCCATCCATCATCAATTCGCAAAATCCCACAATGGGGTTTCAGTCAGAATCTGAATTTCGACCTTCATTCTACCGCGCCGAAACGTCTACTTCGGTCAAACCTTCCACTAATAAAAGCAAAGCTGTGGATCTATCTGCACCACCGTATACCAAGGAATACATCGACCAATACCGACAGAGAATCAAAGCCGATCCAGACCCTGAAGCACATTTCCTTTATGCCAAATATCTCATTGACGCTGCAAAACACATCCGGTCAACAGCGAAAGACCAACGTGCAGCAAAAAAGTACAGTGAAGTTCTCATTGGTGAAACTCTCAAGGTTATCCGACGTTTGGCAACTCAGGGAGAAGCCTATGATGAGGCACAGTTTTTCTTGGCAAATTGTTATGGCACAGGAGCTCTTGGTCTACAAGTAGATCACGAGAGAGCTTATCATCTATATCTCCAAGCGGCAAAACAGAATCACGCGGCAGCGTCTTATCGTGTTGCAGTCTGTAATGAGATTGGTGCTGGTACGAGAAGAGAGCCTCCGAGAGCTGCTGCTTTCTACCGCAAGGCTGCTTCGCTGGGTGACACACCAGCAATGTACAAGCTGGGGATGATCTTGTTGGGGGGCCTGCTTGAACAACCAAAGAATCCCCGGGAAGCGATCAGCTGGCTTAAGCGTGCGGCAGAACAAGCGGACGTGGAGAACCCCCATGCTCTCCATGAACTTGCGCTCTTGCATGAGGTGCCAAATTCAAACCTTGTGCATTACGATCCTGCATATGCAAGAAGTTTGTTCACTCAAGCAGCACAACTCGGGTACACGCCATCCCAATTCAAGCTAGGCCAATGTTTCGAATATGGCTCGCTTACATGCCCCGTGGATCCTCGTAGGTCAATCGCATGGTATACCAAAGCAGCCGAAAAGGGCGATCCTGAAGCCGAATTAGCGCTCAGTGGATGGTATCTAACAGGAAGCGAAGGTGTTCTAAAGCAAAGCGATTCAGAAGCATATTTGTGGGCACGACGGGCCGCCAACAAAGGTCTCAGCAAAGCAGAATATGCGGTTGGATACTATGCTGAGGTTGGAATCGGAATCAAACAAGACATTGAGTTTGCGAAGCGATGGTATATGCGAGCAGCTGGTATGTGGCTGCAGCCTATCCCACGATATATATTGACTTGGTCTCATTCGTAGCCCAGGGAAACAAGAGAGCCATGAATCGTTTAACGGAGATGAAACGATTGGGGAATAAGCGTGCAAACGTGGCACGTCCAACCAGGCAGCAAGCGAAGGACGAATGTGTGATATGCTAGTCCTCATCTCGTGGCTCATTTCCATGTCGACCATAACGAGACGTCTAACTTTGACCATAATACCCCACCAGGAAAGTTATATAACAAGACATCACTGATTGTTGGTCGAGTACTCCAAACTGAAAGTGAATGTCATGTAGCTCCTGCCCTCTCTAAAGGAAAAGGAGGTACATAAAAAAGCCCACAATCATGTCCAGCCAATGAAATGTTACTTGTGGATCACTGCCTGCGTTTGGTTGACGCTTGCACCAACGACAACTCCTCACAGGTGAGGCTGACTAGATGGCTCTAAGAAAGACGAGAAATGCTGGAACAGGCCTCAAACTATGAGTGCTGGAGAGACTTGTGTCTGTCAAACAAGAAGGCCGTCCAGAGAAATTTCAAGGCCGTTCAGAACCATAGTGACGGGGCGATAGCTTCAACGTATACAAGCCAAACTTTGCTAGTAGTCTTGGAGGTTTTTAAACAAAACATGGCACATCATATTTCTGGAAAAATCTAGCACACAAGCAGGACTGTAGTAGGGATTATAGTGAAGTCTATATCACATTTGTATGGAAAGTTGCGCCATGACGGGAAAGTAAGTAGGAGAAAGCACGCTGTAATCACAATACCGAGGGTATCATAGCAAAGACACCTGTGAGTATGGCCAAGGGGACGCTAACCGCAGCAACAGTCATCGCCGAGTTACTGCCAGTATTGGCACCAGCCGTACTTGCGGCTGGTGGGGCAGTAGCAATACCGTTTACGCCTCCGGTCACTGGACCGGTATCGTTTTCCTGTGAGTAAACAAACGTTTAGAAAGGGATTCAAGGGGGAGTCGGATGTAAAATAACTTACAGTTACTTCTGAACCGGCGATCTTCTTTGCGGCGGCCATAAAGTTGTCGAAAGTATTTCCGGTAGCAGGCGCGTTAATACTGCCTACCATGCCCATGCCACAATGAGACACCTATATCAACTTGTTCGATGAAGGTTTAGGAAAGAACCCTTGAAAAGCCTACCTGCTTGCAGTGGAACCAGATGGCTGTGTCAAATCGATATGGGTAAGGGCATTTGAGACGGAACATTTGTAAAGGGACGAACGCTTCGTGTCATCAGTTATATTTATTGTGAAGGTTTTGGCACTTTGTAATCCGGAATCAAACCCTGCGGAAGAGTTGCTCGAGGCCGCGAGGTATGTGCATGGGGCGGCAAAGGTAGACTGAGTGACAGAATGGTCCAGACCAGTGCTTTAGAGTAGTGGTGACAGTGAGCATATATAGATGAAACGCAAATCACAAGTCGACCAACTTTGGGAAATAAAAGGTAACAAGTGTTCCGTTGGGGGCACTTATATTAGCGGGATGGAAAACGAATTGGTTCTGAAAGGCAACGTCAATCTATGGAGGTAGTTGTTAGCCTGGTTGAATACTAGACCATTTACAAAAAAATAAAAATAAGAATAAAAATCAGAAACGAACGTTCATGTGTCCCGAGCTATCTGCTGGAGCGGTGGGGACGGCGGCAGCAGCAGCAGCAGTTGTGGGAGAAGGATCTGCTGGGGCTCCATATCCTTGGGCATCAGCGAGAGCTGGTAACAGACAGGTAACCAGTGCAGTTATGAGAAGCATAGTTGGATTGAGACGAGAGAACTGGGAGATTGAAGGTCGGGGGAGTGGGGGATCCAGCAAGACGAATCATGGCTGGATTATAAAAGCCTTTGAAGGGAATAGAAGGGTGTAACGCCATCAACTAGAAATAGACAGATGGTTTCCTGAGCCAAAGCAAGACATAATTTTCCATGACCAAGTCCATTTACGGTGTGTTCGTTCACACTCCCATCGTTACATTGGCAGCGCAGCACGGCTTGATCGAGGACCGAGCCATTATAGCCCAACCAGATTGAGTAGGAATCTCACGCGCTTGTGGGATCTCCAAGCCAATGAACATTGATATATCACCTTGCTTTTAAGTAAGGTCACGCCAGATCGCAAATAAATCCCCGTTTTCGTATTGTTTCTCTGCGCGGAAAGCTTTATAGTAAGATCCAGTGTCTACGTGCTAGAATAATCCATTGAGGGTAGAAAGGGATCACCTACAAACTCAACATACAGATGATTTTCTCGTTTCTCGTGATTTGTTGACGTTTGCGTCGACTACTGACTGTCATGGGACATCATTTGTTGTAGTTACGTGTGTACGTATTCCTGTACCCCCTAAGGCCTGTCAACGAACATGCATCGGCGTGGTGGTGTAGGTCTAGCTGCCTTTGACAGACAAGAACAATCCAATCGCTCCTTCGCACAACTTTCCTCAGCTTTGTCTCAATCTCAAGTCGACCATTTACACTCCCAACTCAATCAGTTTCGCACTGCACTCGCTCGCTTTGCGGCCAACCATCGCGATTCCATCAAGAGTGATCCGACCTTTCGGCATGCATTCCAGCAGATGTGTTCGTCTATCGGAGTCGATCCTCTGGCAGGCCCTCGTAGAGGCGGGTGGTGGGCAGAGATGCTCGGACTTGGTGACTGGCAATATGAACTTGGGGTCCAGATAGTCGACATCTGCGTTAGTACGCGCGATCGCAATGGGGGTTTAGTCAGCATATCGGAGCTGGTTCGACTAGTCAGCAAATTACGGGGGCTTGAGGGGGGAACAATAACTGAGGACGACGTCGTACAGAGCATTGAGACTCTACACCCACTCGGAGCAGGTTACCAGATAGTAGAGATTGAAGGTACGAAGATGATACGAAGCGTGGTCAAGGAGCTTGACGAAGATCAGTCTGTCGTGCTTGCCATTGCCCAGCTGACAGGCGGGCGTGTGACAGAGGATCATCTTGTACAGGAAAAGGGTTGGGCCCAGGATCGCGCTAGAGCTGCTCTGGAGAACATGGCTCAGCGAGACGGGCTCTGTTGGGTGGATGATCAAGATGAGCGCTGTGGTAGATCATACTGGGTCCCATCCGCGACACAATGGGATATTTGAAGACAAGAACTTCATATCTATACTGTACAATATCCATGATTTTACCGTCTTCGCCACAAGTAGCAAATCACGCCGTTACAAATAATCTGAACCTATACCTATACTAGATTTAGGTGCTATCGAAGTTGACACCGTGTCAGGGGTTGGTGAAGGAGATTGCCTGGTGTCAACTACAAAGGCAAAAGAAGTAATCGGCAGCGTTTAGAACCGCGAGATGAAGTATGAATTAAAACACACCTGGTGACACTTCTTCACTCGCCTTAAGCATGCCTTGAACAGCAATAGTCATTGTCTTCACATCCAAGGATCTTAGGTTGATCAGAACAAGCACGCCTGTTCGTGCAAAATTTGGCACCATTACGACCCGACACCGTCCCTTTGGCCCTTCGTTTTTCTCATCTTCATCGACAACCAACCTTGTTGCAAAGCGGTTCTGGTTACCCACAATGTACAAATCGGGAGTCTCAGTGATAATAAAGGGATCCTCAGCAAAGTAAGGATGGCACCAAAGAGTATCAGGTGCAGTGGGCGCCATGTGTCGCCATTTTAATGTGGATTCTAAGATTGACAGACGCGTGTTGGGGGGAGAGGGAAGGTATTTAAACATGTCATTGAGGGGCTGCCCTGAGTGAACAAGAAGGGTACGCGCCATCTGTTGATCGCTCATACTTTCCGCATCTTGGGGTAGACAGCTCAGATGGAGATACGTAGGGTTGGTTTCACAGGAAAAGGTTGATAGTTTGGAAACCGCACCAAACATTGCTCTCGGAAGTGGTTGCTGTGGCATTATTGTTCCAGAGGGATCCGATTCCCCTGGAAGGATATGAACAGGTAGTGCAGTCGCAATATCATGGAGGTGCTCCGAGAGGCTAAGGATAGGATGAGGTGAGAATGTTGCTGGATCTTGACCGTATCGTTTCTGCGGACGAATAACATCACTGAATTGAAAATGTAGTTCGTTTGGTACTCACTGTTGATTTTCGTTGATGTTCGGAATCCCCGGGCTCGCCTCGGACAGAAGGCGCCATGGGTGCTAGTGAATTGCCCGCAATAATGAGACGTGATATTTGTGCCACTGAATCCCGCTCAGGAACCCCACCCCCCTCGCCCGTCAGGTACTCTACCAGTAGTTGTATTTGTGCGTCCGAGGAAGAATCAGCGCCGAAGTTTAGGCCGGAGACAACAGCTATCCAGTTACTTGTTGAGCTTTGATCTATTCAGTTAAGATTATAAATACATTGGTGTTGCATTGAAGGTGTAAGACTCTGCGTACTATCAATGTCCATGCTGTTATCTTCGTAGCACGCCGTGTTCCCTGCTACCTGAGGTGCTGTACCGGGGTAGCAAAAGTCTACCACCTCGAAATCACCATTAGGAGTCTCGGCACCTAGCGCACCCACAATAACCCCAGTTACTAGTCGCGCCTCCTTCACGCGTTCTCCTACCAGCCGAATACGCCCTGACTCATCCTCCAACATGACGTGATCCTTCGAAGAGTAGAATTTTATATTTGGTGGTGGTGGTGGTATTGAATGCTACGAGTATCATTATTTAGCGCAAGTTCTTTAGTGCAATGCAAGGGAGACTAACGTCGCGTGCGATATCTTCCATGACATTAGGTTTTAATGGCATATCCATATAAATAGTACCAACTACATAGCATAGACGCGATTTTACAACTTCAAGAACGCGTGGAACTAATACGGGGTGGCCTGAACACTGGGTTATAGACAAGTCCTGTTCTGACACGAGTTACGCGCACCTTGCAAGTCTTTCCATCTTCTATGCGCCTTCTCTTCAACAGAATCGCGAAGTAGTCGTAATCTCATAAAGTATATGTTGGAGTACTGATATTTGTATGATTTGTTGGCCGCATTTATGAGAAAGGAAGGCGTAAGAGAGGATGGATCAAGAACAGCTGTTGTTGACCGAATGGCAGGAGGAGGTATAGGTCTATTTCGTATATAAATCAGATATACGCTGAATGTGAGCCAGATGGAATGTACTAACAGAGGACTAACTCGAGACATTGTTATCCTGGGTATATGCGTTGCAAGGGACAAGGATATTTTGGACACGTGATACTAGTACAACATTTTACTACTTTACAGGTTTCAACAGGTCTTTGCATAAGTGGACGGTTTACTGCCATCTCCCTCTTTTAAACTCCCCTCCTGTAACTCGGGTTTGTTACGCTGGTGTGCAACTTGCCCAAGCATGTTGAGTGCGTGTATAGGTGAGGATTTGTTCCCAAGCTGTTCCGTTATTTCGATCTGTGAAACGCCATGAAATCAGATAAACAATCTTGTGTGCCGTGCATTTACTCACAATATCTGCTACCAGTTGATTGATTAACTAGACGTTCTTATCAGATAAATGAGTCACAAGCATGGTGACGAAAAATCTTACCACTGCCGACATGCTCTCGCGTACAACGACACGAAGAATTTCGACTTGTTCCAAATCGGGTGGCAATTCATAGTTTGGAACGATCCTGAGATGTTTCAGACATCAATGTTTCTGGGCCGTTTAGCCTTGAGCTCACCATCCTTTTGCTCTCAAAAGGGTTTGGATCCAACGCTGCTGCAATTCTGGATGCTTGTCTTTGAAATCGTCAGAAAAACGAAACGAGACAACAGGAAGCCCCGGGGTATAAGACTGCCAGTGATGCTAGTTATAATTGTGAGAACCTCCGTTGTGATTCACATACCTCGACATCCTCGTCGTCGAGGCCTGAAAGGTCCTTGATGGCTCCAACAGTAGTCCCTACTTTGCGGTGGATGTCACTTAACACGGTGTAATATCCGGAGCCATCCAAAGCACGGCTCAAAAGACGAGCGTTCTTCATGTCATCAAGTGCAACCGCGCGGTAACCCTCAAACCCTAAGTGGATGAGGTTGAAATACTGAGCGATGATTGGTGCTGCAGGACGGGAGAAGTTGAGAGAGAAAGAATACTCTACGGAGCCAAGATAATGAAGCTCAAAAATGAGCTCCTTTGGAAGGTGCGCCTTGTCTCTCCAGATGACCCAACCCACGCCTACGTAAGCCAAACCAAATTTGTGACCACTAATGCTCAAAACTTCAGAACCATGGAATACAGAAGGGGGCAATTATTGACGTACGATGTATTGATTGACACAACCCTAGGCAGTTGAAAATCCCATTTGAGTTTCGGCTGATTAGAACATTTGTGGTGTGCACAATATTTATCGTGTCTCGTTGCTTACCGAAACAAAAGGGGCAATAAAGCCTCCAGAAGCGGCATCAACTACAGCGCGATGATCAGCCACATACACCAGAGATTTGGGAGAACGGCTCTAACCGTGAATGGGGACGTAATGTCCTGTCTGAGCTTCGTACTCATCAAGAAGGTTGGACATTTCTTCCACAGGCTCGTAATGTCCAGTGTAAGTACCTGAAAGAGAGTTTCAACACATGCACACAGTGTCAAAAATGATAACACCTCACTCCCAAGAATAACATAAACCCCGATGGTGTTCTCATCAACGAGATCCATTGCTTTCTTCGGATCCAATCTGTAGTGACTCTCGACGGATACAGGTACTAGCCTACATTCGACCTCGAAATAGCGTGCGAACTTCTCTAACGCTACCTGTGCGTTGGCCCCCATAATGATATTAGGTCTAGTTTAGTGTTAGATGAAGCAGCATATAACTATGGCTGTGAGGAACAAACCCGGGCTCATGGATACTTTTTCCAGAGGCTTTACGCTTCTCTTGCCATATTTTTTTCATTGCGAGACCACCGAGTTGAATGGCTTCCGACGATCCGGTAGTTGCAGTGCCAATAGCACCTTTAGCGGACGGGGCGTGCCAGAGATCAGCTAAAATAGAAACGCCTTCATTTGAAGGAGATTTGAGATCAAGAAGTCAAAAGAAAGTACAGAAAAGCTGACATCGGGTATGGATTGCCTCTGAGAAAAATCCCACGTTAGAAGGAGAAGACTATACAGCTGATCTTGGCTCACGAGTGGCCGGATATTCGTCAGCATCTGTGATTTCTATTAGGAATCATAGAGTAGGTCAGTGTGGTACACATATACCTATCAGATTCTTAGACATGTTTTCTTTAACAAGTTTATCAGCTTGAGGCGGCATCCAGGTATGGACGAAGGACGCCAGGTTGAGAACGGGGGAGCCATCTACAAATTACGACTGTAAAAACAAACACATTGAGTAATATAGCTAACCTAAGCTGAGTTCGTCATGTATGATTTGGTAGGCTGCATCGGCATCTACTCCCTAGAATAACAATGAAAAGACGTCTCGCTAAGGAGGAGGATGATACCTTGTGGGAGATATTATACTTTGGAACGGGGCTGGTGCTATAACGGGCACCGTACGTGTGCTGCAGCTCTGTTGCGCTTGACTTTGTGAGACCATGATGGTGAGACTTCTTATCCTGAGAGGGAGGCGAGAAGTGAGATGAAGAACACAATGTGCAATGAAAAAAGAACCGTACGCGAGAGGTTTGTATGAGATGGTCCGGGTTGACATGCTAGCGAATTACAATGAACCATGGCCAGGGATAAGACAAACAGGAGAGATACCTTTGATAAAGCCATAGTGATGGTTGGCGGTTGCGTGGTTCGAGACTGTTCTTCATCTTATATAGGCACAAACTATTTTTAATCACATGTGATGTCACTGTGGCTATTTTTAATATGCGCCATCACGTGCAGTGTTACAACTTCGGGTGAGTGTCCGCTGCTAATATTCTCTCCAGCCCAGATCTGAGTTCGGAATCCATGGCCTTGCTCTTCCGCGACGTGCGTTCGACAAAAACATGTGTATAACCCCCAACAGCGGAGGGTGAATGCTTTCCTTCTTCGAACACCCCAACCTCGTAGGCAACTGAACTCGTGCCAAGTATATTGACTTTGAGTCCTAATTCCAGTACTTGAGGGAAGGACAGCGGTGTAAAAAACTGTAGAATATGATGTTTGTGCATCATAATACACTACAAAGTGATGTGGGGTGGCGTACTTGGCAATATGAAGATACTACGAGTCCAATGAGTGTGGATTGGTTAGGTTGCAGCCCACAATGCTCTATTAGGTATGTGTTGACTATGGAGTCGAAAAGATGATAATAGGCCGAGTTATTCAGGTGTGAATACTGGTCGTTATCGCTCCTTTAGAAAGTCAATTGAACATTCTGAAGTTTGACTACTCTGCACGATACGAATGGTTGTTTTTCTCACCATCTCGTCCGATAGTGTAAAAAGAAGTTGTAATCAGACTTTCGCCTAGCCTTAGGATTCACGTCAACCATGGTATGACGAAGAGACAAGTGAGCACAAGTGAGAAAACGAATTCGGAGCTAAGTAACGATGTAGCCCAGACCTAAAGACACCGGAAATCACCGAATCACGCGTTGCCGATTATACGTGACGCGTCAGTCAGAGCTCTTCTTGCGCCTCCCACTGAAAACTTTCATTAATATGGAAACATCGTTCGCTATCACAGGTAAAGGATATGTTATCGTTGCTGCAGATACTACTGCAGCCAGGTCGATTGTAAAGATGAAGGTTGATGAGGACAAAATCAAGACCCTCAGCCCTCATCTACTTATGGCCTATTCTGGAGAGCCAGGTGCGCCTTCGAACCCCCTGAAATGTGGCAAGCGTTAATCATTCGCTCAACAGGTGATACCGTTCAGTTTTCTGAATACATTGAACGCAACATTCGTCTCTATCAAATTCGTAATCTCTATCCTTTACGCCCTTCAGCTGCTGCGTCCTGGATTCGTCGATCACTAGCAGAGTCAATCCGCTCTCGCAAACCATATGCCGTCAATTTACTTTTGGGAGGCTATGACACTGCAACCCATAAACCCCACTTGTATTGGGTAGATTACCTTGGCACCATGACGGAGGTGTCGTTTGCTGCTCACGGTTATGGAAGCTACTTTGCTTTAAGTTTGCTTGACAGGTATTAGATTCTACTCCGTTACCTTCTCTTTGCATGTTCTGTGGAAGTGCCTAAATTGATGTCTTCCCCTAGGTATCATGAACCCGAAGCAACACTTGAGGAAGGGCTAGCTACATTGAAACGCTGCATAGATGAAGTATCCAAACGTTTAGTCGTTTCCCCCGGCAGCTACAAGGTCAAAGTAGTAGATAAGGATGGTATTCGTGAAATCGAACTTTAGCTGCTCAATATCTTGTGTTAGCTATGTAGCATTACAACGTAATGTAATCTACACTAACGCAACAAATAAACTCATCAACAGATTCAAGCAATTTTGGTATCATCACACCACATAAGCAAGTAACGACCCACTTTGATATGCATGTATTAGCGGTACCGCACAACGTACATGCCTGCGAGGGGGATGCAGCGTCATGTGACACGTTTTCAAATAGAAAGACGTGAAGTTACCTTAATTGTTCCATCATGTGTGGTACTAACTATGTACACTCAAATTGTTGTAAATATAAATAGTATTGATAGAGAATTACCATTCAAAGAGCAAACTTTACAAGAAAGTAGTAAGGTATCACCCATTCTTGCTCAATCCCGCCCTCTATCCCCACTAAATCCTTTAGCCACTGAGTAGGTCACAATGATCTGATCATTCCGATTATTGATCTGGCAGAATCAAAGGTACTCCTTTTGGTACACGAACTTGCAAGTATTGGAATTACATCAAATCGGTAAAAGCAGCCATCTCTGGACCGCCAGATTCCTAAAAAAAAATTATTGTGAGACGTGCGTATGAAATGACAAATAAAATGTACTCACCCTCATACCAATCTCCCAGTCTATTGGAAAGGCGAAGCATAAGTCAGGCGAAAAATCAAGGGATGTGCCACGTACAGCTGTATATGATGGTAACAGCCATGAGGATACCAGTTCCGCTACCGATGGCACCCATTAAATCAGCCGCAACTGACAAGAGACCAAGGATGGCACCGCCAAAGGCGGCAGCGGTAGGAATAACACGTTTCAATTCCTTGTACATAGACCCTTCGCGGTGACCCGCCATAACCTGGGGGAAAGCTTGAGCCACAGATGCCAAACAAAATAAAGTATTGTCACCATTTGTTGATCCTTGAGCTGCTTGGCGACGTCCCTGGGCCCGGAACCAGATACCTCAATCCAGGTTTTCGAAAATAGAGCGCATGCAGAGAGCATGAATGAGATGTAAACGGCAGTATGGATGGGATCGAGAATCGCCTCCTTCATTGTATGCGGTGGCGAGATGTAATATGCTATACCAGATTTAGCAATGAGCTGAGGAGAATCATCCATCGGCTATCAAGATAAATGATTAAGTAACCCTCAGTATGAATAGAGTAGTTTTATATACCTCCCATACACCAAGAAGCTTGACGAAGAAGTTGCTTGGGAAACGTGTCGAAAGCATCTGGGAGACAATGAAGACATTGGACGTCAAGGCCGATTCAAGCATGATAGGCATGTTTGAAGTATAGAATAGCTTGACGGGGTACGATCCACGTTGGCCACGGAACCTGTTGCTCTTCACGGGGATCTCGATGCGGAAACCTTGAAGGTAAATGACAACAGCAAAAATTACGATGGTAGCAATAAGATTCATGACGTTGGGAAGGCGATCACGCCAGAAAGCTTCGCGTAATGCACGACCCTTGTCATTCCAGGTGAAGAGTAGATGGAAGAGAGCGATGAAGGCGCCTTCAAACTCGGGGCCTCGACCGGTATTCACGGTGGTGGGTGAAAAGGCCTTCCAAACGATAGATTCGCAGATGTTAGTGGCTATGAACAGGTTGATGCCTGAGCCAAGACCATACCCCTTCTGCAGCAGTTCATCAAGTAAAATGACGATAAGTGCAGCAACGACTAGCTGAATGATCAGAAGTAAACAAACGCCAGCTCCGAGATCGCTAGGTTGACCGTACAGTCCAGTAAGGACGTATACAGTAGCTTGGCCAAGAGATATAATAAGGGCAAAAACTGAGATAAACCCGGAATTAGTTTATCATAATATATTTCATTGAAAACAGATGAGTTTTCGGGAACAAAGCCACACTTGAGAGAGCTGCAATGGGTGCACTCACGTTTTTGCCCCCCACTAAACAACGCACGGTCCTCCTTCAAGGCAAAATCAACATCAATAAGATTAGCACCTGCGAGAAGTTGCATTATCATTCCAGAGGTCACAATGGGAGTTATGCCAAGTTCCATGAGGGTGCCACGGTTCGAGGCAAGGATGACTCGCATCCAGTAGAGGGGATCAGAGGAATCCGAGGACATGATACCGTAGAGGGGGACTTGCGAGCACACAAGGAAAATCAAGAGGGTTACAGCGGTCCATAGTATTTTTTGGTTGAAAGGAACCTGAATGTAGCTGAGAATGAAGTAAAAATGAATTATATCGGAGCATGCCTTGCGATCCGGTGATGAGACCTCAGGAAGGATGGGAAGGAACGGCCGAACGAGATTGAGAAACCTGACTGCATAAGTATTGAATCAGTGACAGTAGGGGATACAACGAAGGAAGACGAACATCCGCTCATGTTGGACGAAAGAGAAAGACAAGTAGTTGTTTGAAATGAATGTACACTGGCCACCTCACAACTTTTTCCAGACGTGGCACCTTACATAACCCTGATCACGTGCTCGTGATAAGCATGACCTAATGTAGCCCCTGGGCCCTAGTGTAGTAGGCAACCTTAACCAATGGGTGGCCTAAATCTTGAAGTCTTTAAGTTCTCGCTTTACCTGTTCGTTCCCATCGCCGCCCTCGTTCACTTTGGAGACCCAGATTGGTACAGACAGCATGTTATCCCCGTAGGCGTTTCTCCTCATGGGTCAATATCGTTTGACAAACAAGAGCGCCCTAGTATCGGGATAAGCTTTTCCCGCCCGACCGGACGATTCAGGTATGCAGTATCATTTTCCCTTCTACAATAGCTACAAATCCTTATGTTCAGAATATCCCTAAAGACCAAAATGCTATTCGGGATGAACTAAACAAAATCCGAGGCGAACGACTGGCTAAGAGAGCAGCACGAGACTCGGAAATGACAAAGTAATTTATACCAATGATCTATTATTAAGTGCGTGTCGTTTTATTCAAGCTTTTCAACCCAACGAGGTGTTGGTTGTTAAAATTATGCTTCTGCTGGATAGGACATCTAACATCGTACCACGTCAACCTACGAAGCACCTCTATTTTTCCACCTGAATCATATCTCCTTTGTCAAACAGGATAGTCCAAGTACCTCCGTGAGCTGTATCCTCGTTTGTCAACTGCCTGTATTCCTCGATGTCGTCTAAAGATATCTTGAATCCTCCGCAAACGATGAAAACGACTGTTTTTTTGTGTTCGGACGAGTCGGGAGGCACGATCTTGTTGAAAAGAACAGGCTTATAGGCAGGCGTCAGAGTAGTTGAACATGCAAGCTCAACCAGCAGTTTATGGTCGTCTATTGCGACCAATATCAACATCACGTATCGCAGCTGGGGAACCCACCCACCTACGAACAATCCGAGTGTCTGCATACTGAGTTCGTCTGGCACACTGACACACTTAACTCCCCCTTTCCTGTCTAACGCCCTTTTAACAACTCTCGCAGCTGGTTGCGAGGCTCCAAGTGAACCTGAGGCTCTTGATGTGAAGGTATCAAAATGGGCTAAAGTTACGTTGTTCTCTTCATCATACAGGGTGTGGACATTTGCTGGTAAACTCTGGCCGCTGTCGAGACCACCACGATTGCAAGCCATTGAGTAGAAGAAGCAATTTGACCCAATAGTTTCGAGCGCGACAATGGGAACTGTTCGGAGATTGGTGAGGTTAAGAAGCCTTTTTGTAGAAGACTTACCATCGTCCCATCCTAATTTTGCACAACCATGAATTATACCTCCTAACAGGCCTCCCCCGCCGACACTGCAAAAAATATAGTCCGGTTTGTTTGCGAGCTGAACGGCCATCTCCTGAACCATCGAGCCATGCCCTTCCCATATTATTTCGTCGTCATAAGCAGGAACCAGCACTCTACACAGGAGGGTATGCACTTGACGATAACGCGAAGCATGGAATCTTACTTACGCAGCCTGATCCCGCCCTATAGCCGCCTTTGCGGCTTCCAACGCTTCGGCATAATGAGTGCCCGTGACAATGACCTCAGCATTCTGCCGTTGCAAAACATCCAGCGTGTTTCGCGTGGCACCCTCAGGGATATACACGCTGCACCTGACATGGAGTGTTTTTGCAGCACATGCCGTGGCTAGTCCGGCATTCCCACCAGATGCTACCACTAAGTGAACTGTGCTTCCTTTCCGTTCTTTGGCACGTTGGGCGTAAAGAGATATTCCGCGATATTTAAACGAATGAGACGGATGAAGGTTCTGTAAGGGTTGTCGGTTGTTGTACACGATCAAAGAGTCAGGATTACCTCAAGTTTGAGATAGGCAGATACCCCGAGGCTGTTTGAAATTTGGCTAGAGTATAGCAATGGCGTTTCCTGCCACAAATTCGATGACATGGTTTTTTATAGCCTGGTTTTTCCAATAGACAATAGATTCAAGTTGTTGGAAGAAACGTGTAACTAGATCATATGGACGGCGGGAATATCCCGGGCGGTCTTCGCGGCCCGCTCCCTATCTTATATATCTGGTATGGGCCAGCTGGTGGAGCCCAACATTCCATGAAGTTTAACGACGGATTTTGGCTTCTGAAAAACGGCGTGAAACCTTTTTACGGGCTCCAGGTCGTTCAAGCAAGAGACCTAGACGACGGAAGCGGTTATGATCTTCAGGTTTCCACCCGACCGATCAGGCACCGTGGAGATACTCTTGGAGGTGCACACTCTTTGTACTATGTACATAGATATGATAAACAACTAATCTTCTGATCAAGGACCGGTATTAAGTGTTCGGGTGCATTCTCCAACGCAAGGCGTTGTTGGAGTAAACATTAATCATTTCACGCACACAGCACCATTTCCAAGTATTCCGCTCTTTCCAAATGCTAAACCATTACCAGAAGTTTCAATTAGCCGCAAAGAGTCCCATCTTGCCCTAGCTTCTGGTGGATTGACTGTGGAAATTACCGAGAAGCCGTATACTATCACTTTCAGGTCCCAAAAGCGAATCTTAACTTTTGCCGGAGAAAAATACCAGGCGTTGTTTGATGTACCCTCCCGATGGACATCGAACTCCGCCTCGAGCAGCTCTTGTCTTACGTTGGATCCCGCGTCTAATCCCATTCCAACCCCACCACCTACAGTTTCCAGATATATCAATTCTGAGCTTAACCTATCACCTGGAGAGCTCGTGTATGGCTTCGGAGAGCAATTTGGCGCATTTGTCAAGAATGGTGAGAGACACGTTGTATCGCGTATAAATCAGGTAATGTAGAAAAATAATATTGGGTGGTCAGGTCAGACTATAAGAATCTGGAACCAAGACGGTGGTACTTCCAGTGAACAAGCCTACAAATGTGTCCCATTCTACCTCACCAATCGTAATTATGGCGTGTTTATCAATCACCCAGGTGAGGTTGAGGTGGAGGTGGGTTCTGAGAAGGTCAGCCGAGTGGGGTTCTCTGTAGTGGGAAACAGCCTCGAATATTTCATAATATACGGTGAAACACCTCTTGAGGCATATCTAATTCTCAACTTCCGTTATTTGATGGCTCAAAAAGCTATGTCCAGATATTGGAGAAGTACACCCGCATTACAGGTCGACCAGCGTAAGGACCTATCTATCTTCCATTTAGAGCCAATCTCAATGAACGTCAGACTTTTACCAAGCTGGACATATGGGCTTTGGCTCTCTACCTCGTTCCTGACCTCGTACTCAGGTTCTACAGTGGCTGAATTCCTGCAGGGCATGCAGGACAGAGGGTGCCCAGTGCGCGTTTTCCACCTGGATTGTTTCTGGATGAAGCAATATGAATGGTACGAGATGGTCTCGTGACGGGTACTTGGGACTACTCTTATAGCACCTCAAGGTGCTCTTTCACGTTCGACCCCGAAAACTTTCCTGATCCCAAAAGCTACTTGTCGGAAATAAAAGTAAAATACGGGGTTAAGATTTGCGTTTGGAGTGAGATGATGGTTTTTAAGCATTATCTGGACTCTGGAGCTGACTTTCTGTTTGTAGTCAACCCATATATATCACAGCTATCGCCCATTTTCAATGAAGGCGTCGAGGGTGGGTTTTTCATCAAGAGAACAGATGGGACACCTTGGCAGTAAGTCTTCAAACCTGAGGGAAAGAGGGTCTGACTTTTCTGGCAGGTGGGACCTCTGGCAACCAGGTAGGCAGCACCAGCCGATCGTAGCACGTTTGTTAATATTAGTACTGACTCTTGATCCGAATTATAGGACTTGCTGTAGTTGATATTACTAACCCCGCCGCTTGCAAATGGTATACTGATAAGCTGATGGTGCTCCTTGACCTAGGTGTCGACGCATTTAAGGTGGGGGCGAAATGTTGATTGGCATATTCCCATTTATTCTCCGATTAATCCCCCAATTGGCAGACCGACTTTGGTGAGCGCATTCCGCATGCCTCGGTCGTCTTCCACGACGGTTCAGACCCTATGCGAATGCACAATACGTATTCAGTCGTTTACAACGAGCTCGTGTTCGATTTGCTTCGTAAGCGATTTGGACAAAATGAAGCTGTCGTGTTTGCGCGCTCTTCGGCAGCGGGGGGTCAAAGGTGATTGACTGATCTATCTGATCAGGGGCTCCCAAGAAATGATTGTCGGACGAACCGCTGACCAGCGTGCAGGTTTCCCGTACACTGGGGGGGTGATTGCGAATCAACATGGGAGGCAATGGCAGAAGCCATGCGAGGCTGCATTTCCCTTACATCATCGGGGTTTGCGTTTGCGTCACACGACATCGGTGGCTTCGAGGTGTGTGCAGCCAGAAGACCTTCATGATCAGGAGCTGACGAGATGTGCAGGGGCATCCACCAGCAGAAATTTATCAACGTTGGGTTGCGTTTGGGTTATTCTCATCTCATTCTCGATTGCATGGATCTTCGTCGTACCGTGTCCCCTGGAACTATGGAGAGGATGCCGCAAAAAGTATGTCTAGATTTGTTCAGGTGAAACATCGCCTAATGCCCTATATATACAATCTGGTAAGTTCATGCGTGATTCTCTAATTAATAATATTCAAGCCGTGGCACAGTCGATTTATGCAAACTTAAGAGGTCATCCGCTTCAACGTGCCATGTTCGTAGAGTTCTTAGACGATAGAACAACACACTACCTCGATAGACAGTTTATGCTTGGTAAAGTGATCAGCCCACAAAAGTCGTTTCAGAATTAAAGTCTCCCAAGGTCCAAGTCTTCTCGTCGCACCAGTACTTGTTCCTGAGGACGAGGAATCTGAGTACTACATACCCGCCGGACGCTGGACATCGTTTTTTTATCCCAAGCGCACAACACAAGGTCCAAGATGGGTGAAGGAAGTGGTGCCCATGGACGAGATCCCTGTCTGGGTTCGTCCTGGAACAATTCTGTGTCTCGGACCTCCAGATACAGGCCGACCTGATTATGACTACAGCCAGGGGATCGAAATTCAGCTTTATGAGCTCTCTGAGGGCCAAACAATCCAGACAGAAATACCACGAGGGAAAGGTACTGATGTCGTATGCACAATATCAGCAGAGCGTACGTCACAAGAGATCAAGGTAGCAGTTTTGGGCGGGTATTGTGGGGTATCGGTAGTCAGCATCTTCGGTGAAGGGATCGCGGTAAAGGGCGTGACTGGCGGCGTCCTTGAGACGGGACCTGGTATTAGGGTGGGCGTCGAAAAAGGTGCGAGTGTGGTGACTGTTCGTATCGGTTGATGAGACTAGGCTAGTATTGATTTGGAGCTATATGTAACCTGTAACGTATTGACATGATGTGATTATGGACTGCAGGGTGATGCCCGGAGGCACAAGTGGCTCCCGGGATACCGCGGAGGACGAAGACTAGAAAGAGGTTGTGCAGCTGCGAGGTACAGCTCTGCCGGTAGTTTAAGTAGCCTAAATGTTTAAGCAGATGTGATATGAATAGCATATTGCTGTGTGTGATTGGCTGCCTAGCGTATCTCATTGAAATCCTTCCAGGCTTGCTCTGCTTTGGTTCGACGTTCCTTGGCTGATTCCCTATTGCGGGAGGCACGGGCAACACGCTAAAACCAGAGTGTTCAAGTCCCATCTGGAGTGGGGAAACAGGGCATACCTCGGTCCGTAAGCACTTATTCAATTCGTCCTTGGGTCCGTTACAACCTCCTGTGAGCCTGGCCCAGCTGCTAGAGTGGCAATTTTCGAGAGCTTCAATGAACTCTCTGCATACTAGATTTAAACAATGAATGAGAAGAAAATGAGGTACTGAAGGAGAGGGCAGACGCACGAATTCTTTTATCTGAGAGTTGTGGGTGCATGTATTGTCCAAGTAGAGTATACAGGTAAGTACACCGGGTTTGACCTTGGGTTAGCTACCTATTTATTATTATATTTTTATTATTCACCGGACTTTGCGGGTCCGGATTATTCCGAGGCCATAAAGTTCAACCTCGTGAGCGTGTACTTTGCATCCAAACTTCTGCTCATCACCACCATGGGTATTCTCAACTCTGTTCAACGTCTGTGCGGACCTACCCCGACTGAGGGTGATAAACCGACCCAAGAAACCAAACCAACACAGGATGCTCAGTCCACCCAGGGCACCAAAGTTTCTACGAACCACGTCTTCGAGCACCACGAGCATGACGAACTTGCCATTGCCACCATTCGTATCCTCTCTGTTGACGTGGTTTCAAAAGCCAACTCTGGGCATCCAGGTAATGAATGATGTCAAAGTCTTGTCGACCCGTCATAAGCTTAATTATTCCCAGGCGCGCCAATGGGCATGGCTCCCGTTGCTCACGTTCTATTCTCGCGGTGTGTACATGAAGGTCTCTGGAAGGCGTATACTTATTGGTTTTGCCAATAGCTATCTGAACGCGAATCCGAAAAACTCAAAATGGTTCAACCGTGATAGATTCGTTCTTTCCAATGGGTAAGCTTTCGTATATTACTCTCAGCCTTTGATCGTATTAATCATGTTGAAAAACCAGGCATGCGTAAGTTCGCCACATCCAATCTTCGTATACAGTCTGGTTCAATTTCTCTGTAGCTGTGCTTTACAATATGTTCTTCTCCATCTCCTCGGCTACAAACTCTCTATGGACGACTTGAAAGCCTTTAGAACGGTGGATTCCCTTACTCCCGGTCACCCCGAAGCTGGGCATACTGATGGTGAGTAGCATACTTCTCTCAACTATCGACCCTACGCTGACTCAATTCGCAGGTATTGAAGTTACTACCGGGCCGCTGGGTCAAGGCTTTGCCAATGGTGTGGGCCTTGCAATGGCGCAGGCTCATCTCGCTGCAGTATATAACCGCGGTAGTTTTGACCTGATTAACAATTTTACATATGGTAACGCATTTTCCATTCTTTACTATCAATATTCATCTCATCAGACTATAGTGTTTTGTGGTGACGGGTGTCTTATGGAAGGTGTCGCCAGCGAGGCTGCTAGTCTCGCTGGACATCTTCAGCTCGGGAATCTCATTGTCGTATGTGCACCATTTTTTCGTTAGAAGGGCGTCACATCTAATGTACCGACTCCAGATCTATGACGACAATCGTGAGTTGCTGCAGCATCTCAACACCTTTTATTTACTTAAACACGCGAAGATATCTCCATCGATGGCGATACCGCTGTCGCTTTCACAGAAAACGTCCGAGATCGCTTCCTTGCGTATGGATGGCATGTCCTTCAAGTTGAAGACGGCGATCAGTAAGCTGTGTTTTGTGACTTACTTAATCTATCAACTTAACTGGGATGTCTTAGTGATCTTGCTGCCATTTCCAAAGCCATTTTCGATGCTCGTGAGGAGACCACAAAGCCTACCATCATTTGCCTTCGGACAACAATTGGTTATGGCTCGAAACAACAGGGCACTCACGGTGTTCATGGAGCCCGTGCGTATATCCTTACTTTCGCTTTCCGTTATGCCTCAATATTTTTCTATAGCTCTCAAAGCTGATGATGTTGTTGCACTGAAGACAAGGTATAACTTCGAAACTGGCGTAACGTTCCACATTCCCCAAGCGGTTCTTGACCTTTATGCGAAGTTTGGTGAAAAAGGAGCTGCTCTTGAGGAGAAATGGAATACGCTACTACATGACTATGGTCAAAAACACCAGGTTGAACATGCAGAACTCACTCGTCGTATTGCTGGCAATCTACCTGATAATTGGGAGCAAGCCCTTCCCGTGTACAAACACACAGATCCGGCACAAGCGTCTCGCAAGCTCTCTGAGATCGTGCTCACTGAGATCATCCCTTACCTTCCCGAGCTCATGGGCGGTTCCGCCGACCTTACAGGTAGTAACTTGACCAAAGTCCCGCGCAGCGTCGATTTCCAGCACCCTAGTACTGGCCTGGGCACTTATGCAGGCACATATATCCGTTACGGCGTTCGCGAGCATGCCATGGGTGCTATCGCTAACGGTCTCCATGCCTATGGTGGCATTATACCCTTTGTTGCTACCTTCCTGGTAATACAATTCGTTTCTTACCGTCGCTAACAGCTCTCATTGAACTTTTCAAAGAACTTCATCTCTTACGCTTCTGGTGCCGTGAGGCTGTCTGCCCTTAGCCATCATCAAGTGATTTGGGTCGGTAAGTATATTGCCTTGACTCTCAATTGTATCTTATCGTTGTGTTCACAAAACCTTTCAGCCACACATGATTCAATTGGTCTCGGTGAGGATGGACCTACACATCAGCCCGTCGAAACTGCTATTGCCCTCCGCGCCACCCCCAACCTCGCGTTCTGGCGCCCAGCAGACGGAAATGAGACTTCGGCTGCCTATCGTGTTGCGCTACGTTCCAAAAAGACCCCTTCTGTTCTGTCTCTTTCTCGCCAAAACCTTCCAAACCTCGAGGGCTCGTCAATGGAAAAAGCCGCCCGTGGTGGTTATGTTTTGCATGAGGATCCTCAAGCTGCCCTCACCATTGTCAGCAGCGGATCCGAAGTTTCTATTGCCGTTGAGGCGGCCAATAAGCTCAAGGAAGAGGGAATCAGGACACGCGTAGTGTCATTGCCGTGTTGGCTGACTTTCGACCAACAAGACGAGTCGTACAGACTGTCTGTGTTACCCGATGGGGCCCCCATTCTATCTCTGGAGGCTCTCGGCGTACGTCCATTTCCCCTAGTATAGTTTACAATGCTGACCTTATTGATTAGACGGCTGGATGGCAGAAGTACAGTCACGAACAGTATGGCTTGAAGGCGTGGGGCGCGTCAGGACCATATAAAAAGGTGTACGAAAAGTTCGGCATCACTGGACCAAATATTGCCGCTATTGGTAAGAAGGTTGTCGACTACTACAAGGGAACTGGCCCTCTTGTTTCTCCTCTTCGTAGGGCTATTCATTTGTGATATCCCACTACCCAAAAATTGCACTTAGTAGTAGTAATCTTTATTCACACACCTGGACTCTTTCATGTTTGATTTTTGATGTCAGAGACATGCCTAGATCCTGCGACAAATTAAGGTCATGTATAATTAAATTAAGTAACTTTGTTCCGCGAAAAAGCTGATACTTATGCTGAAGGCCGAGCTCCGCCGGCAGGACCTTGTCCTTGACAGGATTGGGAATGCCGGAAACCTGACAATGC